>ML784009.1:145292-162172 GCA_009831015.1 Picea engelmannii
TAAAACTGAGTTCGCATTCTCGAGACTCGGGACTTGTGAATTTGAGATATAAAGTGTCCAACTTGTGAGATTATGAAATCTTAAAAACCTTAAGGAAAGACAGATTCTCGAAAAAAAAAACGGGTCCTTCGTGAGTGATAAAGAATTACTATTCTGGCAACTAAAGTTCTCTCAGAGTCTTATGATTTTTGGAAGGAAAGGAAAAGAAAAAACAGCTCTAAATCACAAGTATCAGATTTTTCCAAATTTGTGTAAGGTGAAAAAACAGGGGCGGCTCCAACATATCCCTCCTGAGCTTAGTTATTTGCTGCAAACTCAAGGATTCTAAGGGATTGCTAGGGGCACTCCTTGCGGCTCTCACAAAAATCTTTAATTATTTGATACCTTCCAACTCTTCACCCTCCTTGCAACAAAATTTATTCAACAACTTACTTGGTTGGAAAAATATCAGACTTAAATCCGGCCTACCCACACCTTGCATGACTCTATGCAATACTTTCACTACTGCTAGTATGAGAACAATTATATCTCTCCTAATCTTCTCTGAGGTAAAAATCATAACCTTGTCAATGCACTCCTTCCATATCTTCACTGCACTCCTTGCAGGAATTATCAGGAAGGGAAACAATTGAAACTCATACTCTCCCTCTCACAGACTTCATACATTCAACATGGAATCATACACATAAAAGAATTTAAACAAATGCAGAACATAGCATATAATAAAGTTGTAAATTGTAAGGTAGCTGGAGAGGTAGTGGGGGGGCCTAGAGGGCCCATAGTGATAATAGTGGAGGTCATTCAATGTAAGGTGGACTAGGTCCACTATATTATTAAATAAGGCCCACTATGGTAGTTAGATATAATAAATGGGTAATTAGATATAATAAATGTAAGAGGACTTCTTAGAAGGTTCTACTTCTAGAAGATTCCTCCTATTGAGCTACCGCTCCAAATACAATATTTCTCTTCATCTCTCATACATTGCTTGAACCCCTTTATATAGTTCTACCCTCACCTAAGAACATTCTAGAGGAGGAATCTTCTAAAAGTAGAACCTTCTAAGATGTCCTCTTACATTTATTATATCTAACTACCATAGTGG
Organism: Picea engelmannii; assembly: GCA_009831015.1. Classification (NCBI taxonomy): domain Eukaryota; kingdom Viridiplantae; phylum Streptophyta; class Pinopsida; order Pinales; family Pinaceae; genus Picea; species Picea engelmannii. The sequence continues at coordinate 146,398 of ML784009.1, forward strand.
GCCTTATTTAATAATACAGTGGACCTAGTCCACCTTACATTGAATGACCTCCACTATTATCACTATGGGCCCTCTAGACCCCCCCACTACCTCTCTAGCTACCTTACATAAACATACCATTCAATAGATGCAAACAGTATCCATAACATCACTATGAATTTGAGTCAAAGCATTCTTATATTAACTCAAGTGCCTATGTAGATGGGTTCCATAGCAAAAATTATATGCTTGTACAACTTCTACAACTTCTCTACTCTTCTATACTCTCCTTCTCTACTGCTTCTAAGAACTTCTCTGAGAATAATGATAGAATACAATGCATATGAGGGGATATTTTGAGTTTTACCTCCTACTACTCAAGCTATCTAATCGAATTAAACCCTACATATACTTTACATTCATTACATTAATTGTCTACAACCAACATATGAGAGCAATGCTCAAGATCTACGTTACAATTCCAAACCATAAAAACAAATATATTATTTCCAGATATTACATTAATGCTTCATTTTTTCAAATTCAAATCGTCCTCAAAATGAACACTGGTGCATATCCAACTGTCCTCTTCTTTTTCTCTTGCTTACGATGCTCCTGCTTCATACTACTCTAGCTGAACAATTCATGAACTCCCGTCAATGAACTTCTGCACCATCTGTCCATGTTTCTGGATATCCGCTTCACTTTCCCAACTGGCATCCTCAATCAGGTGTCCTTTCCATTTTACCAAATACTCAAAATATGTTTTTCTCCATGTTTTCTTGCTAACTCTCTGATCAATGATCTTTTCCATCTGCAGATTTTCAGCTATAGGCATTTCTTTAACCCACTGGATTTTTTTTCTCATTCTCTACCCCATCTGTTTCATCTTCTCTATAAGGATACAAATCTTCTATGTTGAATATGGGTGATATGCCCACATCATCTGGCAATTCTATCTCATAATCATTTGCCTCAAATATTCTCAAAAGCTTACAAGACTTTATATTTTTCATCTTCAACTTATTATACGTTCCCCTTGGGAACCTTTCATTCCTTAAATGCACTAAGAAAAAATCACCCACTTCAAACTGAAGCTCTCTCCTATGTCGATATGCTCTACGCTTGCACTCATGGTTTGAATTCTGCAATCACTCTTTAATATTACTGTGGAGCTCTTACATCTTTGCTGCAAAATCTTCTGCTCCAGCACTCCTAAACTCATTCTTCTCTAGGTCTCTCAACTCAGATAATCCTCTTGGCTTCATTCCATACATTATCTAGAATGGGCTTTGTCCTGTGCTTCTATTAGGTGAGTTATTATATGAAATTTTTTCTTGTGGCAGAATCTGATCCCACTGGATATGATGTTCAACTACTAAACTCCTCAATAAGTCTCCCAAAATTTGGTTTACTACCTTAGTCTATCCATCCATCTGAGGATGATATGTTGATCTAAAAGATAAATTTGTCCCCAGATTTTTCCACAGTGTCCTCCAGAAATGAACAACAAATTTGGTATCTTTGCTTGAAACAATACTCTTGGGTAAACCATGAAGTCGAACAACTTCTTTGAAAAACAGATTTGGAATATGTGTTGCTTCACTGGTTTTCTGACATGGAATAAAATGTGCCATTTTTTAGAATCTGCCGACTACCACGAATATGGAATCACAACCTCTTTGTGTCCTCAGCAGTCCTAACACAAAATCCATGCTTACTGCATCCCACAACCTCTCTGGTACTGGCAATGGTTGATACAATATTGTATTCTATCTTTTCTGTTTTGTGTGCTAGCAAATTCTACATCGGTTGACAAATTTATTGACATATGTCCTCATCCCTGGCCAATAATATAAATTGTGTAGTTGCAAAAATATCTTTCCATGGCCGAAATGTCTAGCCAATCCTCCACTATGTTTTTCCTTCAAAAGGTTTTCTCTCATAGAACTCTTTGGGATACACAACTGATTTCCTTTGAATAACAGTCCATCCTGGATCAAGTATTCAATCCATTGGCTTCTGTCTCTTAGAACAGGATTCTCACATGCTTCATAAGCATCCTTAAAATCTGAATCACCTCTATACATCTCCTTAAGGCTATCAAAACCTAAGGTCTTCACACGAAACTCCTGCAAAATAAAACATTTCTTTCTCAATGCATCAACAACCTTGTTAGGATTTCCAGAAATGTGCTTTGTAACAAAAGTAAAGTTCTACATAAATTCAACCCATTTTGATCTCTGAAAGATATAGCGGGGATGTATCAATGTTCACCTTCTTCTTCTTCAGGTTTGCTATGCTCCTCTATAGATGGATATGTTTGATTATACTGATTCTCCTCTAACTACATTGTTTCTTGCAGTGCCTCTTCCTAGGTTTGAAAATTTTTCTTTCTTAATGGATATTTGAAATGTGGTAATAGTGAATTTATAAACAATTGTCTGTGTTTCATGTCATAAATGGGATACTTTAGTTTACCTTCCAATGTCTTGAACTTCTGATCGATGTCCCATACAGACTCTCCTAGTTTCTATCTAACCTCAATCATCTCATTCATAAAATGATCCTCTAATTTCGGCCTCTGAAACTCAGTGATCAGTTCCTGCTTGATCTCTGCTACTTTTCCCGGTGCACCCTGTAGATTTTTTACTACTAGATTCATGTACCAATCCAGCGCGTAGTTTCTGAATTTTATTGCTAGTTGTGCTACTTTTTCTACCTCATCAGTGACTCTTTTTTCTTCCCATAATTGCTCACACACAAATCAATTCTTCTTTGACTATTTTGATCCATCCCCATGGAACTAAGGTAATATTATTGTTGAATCTACACCTGCCATTGTAGAATGTGTTGTACTTGCTCTGCATGGTACTACTATCTGTGTACTATTGTTCAAACTTGAACTCCCATTGGTATTTCTAATGGTACTTCCACTTGTACCACTACCTACACTATTTTTGGCACTTCCACTTGTACCCTCACTTCTATTCTGATCTCCTTGATTCCTCTGACCGTTAGTTACTAGTTCTCTAAACCACTCTTTCTTTTTTGATGTGTTAATCGTACATGGGATTGTAGGTTCTACACTGATTCAGATATGGACAGGGGTACATGCTTCCTCATTATATCCCACTCCTCTAGTCTTTCTTTCATATGTGGTGCACATTATTTCTTCAATGTTCTCCACAACACAAAGATCCTCTGCCTCTTCCTCATCACTCTCCAAGCCTTCCCTCTCGGCTATTGCTCTTTTCTTTCTATTGAGCTTATACTAGTAGGGTATTCCACTGCACATCATTCATGCCTTATAAAAAAATTCCTAGATCTCCTCTTGATCCATCATAATGTGGTATTTCTCTTTCTTTCCCTCTCCTCTATTCATTTCCCCCTCCATCTCATACCTTCCTCAGTGTTTCCCCTAACTCCCCCATGCATGCAGGGTAGTTTAGTTGTCTGATTTCATGGTTAATATCCCTTTATTATGAAATAATATCTTGATTGAAGTGTAAAATGACCTGATTTAACTTCACCTTGGACCCTTAAGAAACTCATTCTCTGGAACACTGTAAGACTTCGATGTATCTACTGCAAATTTAATGATATACCCCACTACAATGTTGTCTGGCTAGAAATCTATTGCGCATGTGAATTTGTTATTCACCCTGTTCAACCGTGCGATACTGTCTTCTGTCCACTCCACTGATCTAACTATATTTCTTGGATGGGTATCTTTCAAATGTGCTATCCACTCCTGCAATACTGTGGGAAAATCACTAAATAAACTCTTGTGTATTTAGATGAATACGTATCTCTCCAAGTACTATCTTGGCTTAAACCTAGGGATTCTATTATCTTTGTGGGAAAACTTTAGTTCATGAAATGTCAACCATCATTCAATCTCTGGTTTCATGGGGTTCCAACCTAAAAACATCCCCTTTCTTAAACCATCACGCTATATTGTGTGGTACATCCCTCCCGATCTACTCTTCTGAGTTCCAACTGGAAACGAAACCATTGTTGGCTTTTATGGGCTGACCCAGGTTCTAACTACATTATTACTAACTTCCCTTCGACCATCAAACCTTCTTCATACCACAAGGAAAAACAACGCACAGAGTGCACTACGCAGTCTCACCTAACATGGATTCAATGGGTGTTTGCATGAATCAGTTGTCTACAACCATGGGATGGGATGTGCTTCCCTCTCAGGGGCATTAGATTTACTTAGCTACTAGCCCTCGAATACCCATTTATTATGCTAAACTTTGTTGGATCTTAGTTCAGACCGATGACACAACTATTCCAATGGAACTTCATTAACCATTATAACAACATATACACAATGACATATATTCATTTGCTGCAACATAAGATTCAGATATGAATACTAACTATGAAATTCATCCATTTAGTGTTATTCTACAGATTTCATCTGTTTATCCTTAGTGTGCAGTATTATTTCCTTTATCATTTTAACATGTTCATCATAAAACTCATTAAAGAAAATATAATCACAAGCACTACAAACATTCACACATAACCCAAATATATCGTGATTCACCCCCTCCTGGGGCTACATCCACAAAGATGAGTCGCTTCATCTCTTTATTAATATTCATGCAAAATCAAGTGCCATGCACGATATAATTCTTCCTCCATTACAATCGATCTCCACACATCGTGATAGTCTTCACAAAACCTAGAACTACTCTTCGAACATGCATAGACTAGAAATATCTAGAACTCAGAACAAAACTGAGAACTTCCAAATAATCTATCAACCAAACAATCCTTTCCACAATCCTAATAAATTCTACTTATACCAAAAATGGGACAAATCCCTTACAAAAACCATAACCCTATGATTATTAGGTTTGTCCACTTGTCAACTGCTCCGCAACAGTTTTTCCACTTTGTAACTATTTTTCCCAGGTGTTGATTTTCCTCTATTTCTGTCGTGCTCCCCATTTTCTAGCCATGCCTTATATTTTCCGATTTATGCCTTGATTCCTTCAAAAATTCCTTGATTTTCTCCCAAAATTGGCCTACACCAACATGCACAAATTCACAATTGGAGCTGTGTGATGTGATGTTAGCACAACCATAGCTATGGGAAAGGCACTAAATCTATAAATCACACCTTCATAAAAATTTTCTCGACATCAAAGGAAATTCCTTTTCACATTCTTGAAGTAAAGCATAAAATGAATCTCTTGAATTTATGAAAAACAATGTTGTAAATTGAATTGTCATACATAAAAACTCATTTTATTGATTCTCTAACAAATTGTTGTCCACAATACTATTTCCCTTGTACAAGTTTCATCCATCATGCACTTTGTGAAAAAAAAATAGTCATCAACGATTTTGAAGAAATACATAAATATATTTTAAAAACCCTCTAGAATTCCACTCCATTGTCAATTAGAGCATCATATCAACCTATTTCCTAGAGAAGTATTACCACTCCATACAAATCAATTCTAGATAATGATGAGATACCCAACAAATATAGGGTCTCTTACATAAGGGATACACTTGATTAAACACATCACCATGTGCGAGCGTGAGCATGCTAGTGTCAAAGAAATATGGTTCTTAATGTGCATGCATTCACAATTGCTCCTTCAATAAGATCACAATGAGGGAACAATACCCCGTTCCTTGAATTGATGGTCTTGTAGACATAATGAAGGGATAAAATTACACCATAATCAAATTGAAATCTAACTACCAACAAGGTCATTCCAACCCTAGGGATGTTTGGAATACTACATTTGAAGATAACGATGACTTGTATGAGTGGTTGGTGATGCCCTTTGACTAAACCAATGCTCATGCATCATTCTGCAGCCTTTCATAGTTAAATTTTTTATTCATATTAATCATGTGTTGGTTTTTAGTAGTACATGGGAAGAACATGATGACCAATTTGAACACTTTGCACAACCAAAATCTCTTTTCTAACCTAGATAAATATGACTTCACTGGGAAGCACATATGGTACTTCATCATCATTGTTGATGAAATCCAATTGCATGTATATCCTGAGAAGGTATAGATCATCATAGAATGGTACACCATGACCAACCTAACCAAGTTTCATAATTTCTTGGGCTTAGTGAACTTCTACAAAAGGTTTGTGTTGGGATTATCCCATGTTTTACAACCTCTCCACTCTTTACTATGTGGGATTTCAACAAAGATCGTGTTCATAAGGGACACAATACAACATCAAGGATTTGAAAAATCAAAATTAAAACTAAACTCTTTTTTGGTCCTATAACTCCTTGATTTACATCATCCCTGTAAGACTCATACCTGAAATTATGCTCTCGATGCTATTTTCCTACAAAATGGGCATCTCCTTGCACACCACTTTAAAACTTTCAATGATGCTATTATAAATTACTTAATTTACATCAAATAAAGGTTATGTGATCATCCAATTTGTTAAGAAATGGAAACATTACATTCTTTGGAAGGGGACTCTTAAACACTCCAACCATAAGCAGTCATTGTGTGTATAGACATAAGAAAATTTCAAAGTATGAACCAATTGAAGTGGATAACCTATCTACAAAAAATCCAATTGGTGATGAACATAAGCATGGTGCATTTAACTATGTCAATTGTTACTTATGTTGACCACCATTTCACACATTGTTGACTATTCTAAAAAATTATGAATATCAAACACACAATGTTTTTGAAGCATTGCATAATGGATCTAGTATTAAACCATAATTATGTAGATATTATCCAAGGAGTATCATGACCAAATTTTCATTGTGTAACTTATTTTTCCACCCTAGAAACTTATGTCTCCCCACACATGGGTGGAACAAGATTATTTTGGAGGAACATTCCTCCAAGACAGAGGATCATTATTTTGTCCATAAGACATTGATTGTGTTAAAAAAGTATTTTTGTTGGTTTCAGTACTATCCCGTTGAAATGGAAAAATATATTAAGAGATGTGTTTCTTGTGTTATTAAAATACTTACCAACATGATTTGGGAGTTATATACACCTCTATCCCTTCCTTTTCACCCATGGAAATCAATCTCTGTGGAATTTTGTGAGGTTCCCTTATCACATTCCACCACCATAATGCAATTTTTGATCAATTGGTTCTTGAATATGGTGATCATTTTGCCATGTATAGGACATTGTGAAACATTTATTCACATATATTTGGCTATATTTAATTCATCCGTGTCTATTTTCAATGAAAAGGATACCAAATTCATTTCTATAATTATGAATCTCTTTGCGATCTGCGTGACACAATTTTGGACACATCTACAATTTTTCATTCTTAATTCAACAAAATTTGTTAAACAAACTATTATGCACTTGCTTCACATTTATAATCACAAGCATCCATGCCCATATGATGAAAAACCTTTCTTCCAGTCACTAATTTTTATAACTGGCTCAATAAAATGTAACACAATGTGGCCCCTTTGAAATATGCTTTGGATTTCAACCTATTGGCCAATGGTCATTTCCTATCAAACACCTCCAATGGTGGGAACCTTTGTTTCTACATTAAAATATGTTAACAAAGCAACACACTTCATTGAGAACATCCAAAATACTCAGGGCAAGTAGATGAGATTCCATCAAAATCCTTGCCAAAGTTCAAGAAGTGACATGACAAGTACTGTGTCTTCAACAATTTCTTAGTTGGGGACAATGTGTGGATTTGTATTTAGAAATAAAAATTCAATCCCTCATCTCTCAAGTGTATGTCACTACAATACATACCATATACCATCACTAAGTAGTGTGGTTACAAGACATTCACGATCAAATTTCCACCCGACCTTGGCGTGCATCAAATCTTCAATGTTGAGCTCATATGGCCTTATAGTCCTCCAATACCTTAGTAAAGTAAAACACAGTGAACACATTCAATGGAGGTCAATATGAAATTCAAATCACCAGTGAATTATAATCAATTCATTAATAAGATGAGGTGCCATGCATGCCACAAGTATAGGGCCTGCACCCTGTAACTCCTTGATAATACACAATAAACATGGTGGTTTAAATAGACCATTTGAAATACTTGTGACGATTGGATGAGTTGCAAGTAGACTTCCATTACCTCTAAACCTACTTAAGGTGTATAATATAATGCCTATTTCATTTTTGCACTAGTATGTATTGGACAGATCCCATGAGATAAAAAGAGTAATTTCTATGTGACCGATGAAAGGTCATTCCAAACCAATCTAGTATAGATATTTCCAAGTAGATGGTCTTGATTTTGTATTACATAAAGTCCAATGGGACAATTATAACTCAAGATCTATTATCTGGGAGGACACAAATACCATGCATTGACTCTCGAGATTACCCTACACTTTTTACTAGACTATAACTTCAAGAAAATGTTTCCTAAAGAGTGGGTGTATGTAATGCTCCAAATTTTGGCCTTAGGTAGTTAGAAATCTAATTTTTACTCATATTAGTAATTAATTTTCTTAGTATATGTTTGAAATGAATTAAACCAATGAATATGTTTGATGTGTGGACACATGAACCAATTTATGTGTTGACAATCTATGGTTTTAGCATTATATGTTCATGATGATGATAATTATGTGATTCCTTTCGAACATGTAAATCAAAATGTGAAATTTTGATACATGGATAACAATTCAAGTTTTATGCTATGTATGTATATGGATGTAATGCATGGTGTAACAAATATATGTTGTTTATTTGAACATCAATACATAAAATATGTTATCACTTGAACTAGTTAAATATTTTTGTGGTTGTGATCCATTAGTGAGATAACCTATAGGTTGATTGTATATGCAATAGATAAATGGATATAATTCCATGATAACTTAAGTCATCAAGAAGAAGTCGTATGCTATAAGTTTCACTTATGATGTGATTTATGCTTCTAACACTATTATAGTTTGTGGGTAAGTGTGGTTTTGATAAGATCCACAACTTGCCCATAGTAGTAATTTGATATTGTGCATAAAAGATGCAGGAATTTCCCATAAATATCTTGTGCATGTTGTCTACTCACTAACAACATGTGCACATTCATAGTTTGCACCATTGGATCCAACATGCATCAATATCTATGTGTTAGTTTCACTACAACAACTAGCACACATAAAGCAAACTATACTAGATTTGGTCCAAGCAATATGAAACCCTCTGATATAGAAGATGATGATGGCCATATTCAACTTTAATGCACTAAAGGAACAAAAATAAGTGTAACAAAATTCCTTAATTAACATACTATGACATCTATTTTTTTTTTTGAGAGATGTAAAAAATAAAAAACTAGGCTTGAAAATGGCACTAAATTTCCTACCATGGTATTTACTAAGAGCCAATATATCACTAACAATAAAATCTAAAGTTGATCCTATCAGAAACCAACCAAGCCAACCCAAAAAGTAGAAATTTTATGAATTTCTCCAGTGGAGTCACCGGTACTATTGTAGCGATTTTTCACTATTACTAACTGATGGATTCCCTGATGAGTGGGTTGATATCTCACCATATATAACTGATAAAACAATAACTTAATTTCCTATACCTAATGATTATGATGTGAAATGCAATGTCGATGGGAAAACATACATACCTTCTATTCATGGTTGAGGCTTGACCATGTGAGAAATTTTGATCCAAAAGTCGTAATCCCTGATTTAATTTGTATATATGTAGAGAATCAAACATGCAAAACCTTCCATCCTACTCCAATATATACACTTCAAGTAATTTCAAAACACTAGATCTAAACTAGTTTCAAGTTAAGTAATTCACCACCAACTCCTAGATCTTTACATAAAAAACATGCATAATAGTAACACAAGGAATTGGGAGGGGGAAAAAGTAGATCTATATTAAAATAAATGTGTTTACAATAATCAAACCATACTTGATCTTGCTACAACACCTCCATCACTCGGATCTAGGTCCCTCCATATTTTTCCACAAGGACACAACTTCTCCTTGGTAAATGGATCTTGATCTATCACTATGGTTGCAATATCTAGAACAATATAGCATCACCACTCTCATGGTGAGACCTATCTAGAGAGCTATAAGGGCTCTCTTAAGAATATAACCAAGGATCAAAGGATATTGGAAAGGCTCATCACAAATTTGACCAACATAAGGGTGAGAACCATAAATATAAATGTATCAATATCACTAAGAAACTGTCATTTATAGGCTTAGATATTATTCACAATAGATGGAGAGAGAAATCATGGCCCTATAAGTGTGTAGCCTCGAAAAAAATCTACTTCAGATTTGCACCTATGTGATTTTTTGGACCATTCTATCTTGTGCATGTGGTCTACTCACTAACAACACGTGCACATGTGACTGAAGGTACAACCAAAAAGGTACCTATCAGATATTTCTTCCTCGATTGAGGGAATCTTAGGACACATAGAGGAAAATGCAACTGCATCTAGTAGATATGATACAAGAACAAGGATCATAGGTAAAAAAGTCAGAAGAAAATTTCGTAGACACATGGAATTTTTTCTTGCTGAAGGAGGATCATGCTCTTACGATGATGAGAGAATAGGATACATAGAGGTGTCACTTAGGTATAAGAATATGGTGAAACAATGGGTACCTAAGGAACTTCCTCCATTAGACACTGACTTCATTGTCAACAATATGACATATCGCATTGCACCATCCTCCCTATATGGCCTGGGGATATTTTCCATGGATGGAATAACTATTAAATACAATATAGTAACTGAACTGATGGACTATGTCAGACCATGTTACAATTATAACGATTGGATGCGGCTGGTCCAGTACATGCAAAGTATGTGGAGATATGCACTCGCCACAAATTAGATACAACTAATAAACAACAATAAAAGTAAGGGATAAACTATCTATATTGATGGAAGGCCTAAAGATTATGGAAATATCACAGGGTTTATAAACATCACATGACCTAAGACAACAAACAAGAAACCGAATTGCATATATGAGGGACACGAAGAGAATCGGGTAGTTGTGTGCACAATAAAAAAGATAGCTCTCAGGGAAGAGTTATTAGTGGATTACCATTTCAATCGAATAGAAACATCAAATAATAGTGTGTGGGTACTTATGCAAAACCTCTTTAAGAAACCTCTACTTATTGCATTATATTGATTTTATCTTTAACAATGTTTTAAATATTTAACGTTCCCAATTCTATAATAATGTGGGAGGTTGATCGTTGAGGTTGATTTTATTTGGGCGGAAATCAGTTTTTTATCGTTAATAATTTTATAAATATTTGGGGGTTCTAATTATATTATAATGTGGCAGGATGATCATGGAAAAGGGAGAGGTGTAGAACATGTAAATGATTATCAAATTCGACTTTCATTTTACGTGAATTTTATTATTTGTTTATATAATTTTATTTGTGTGGTGATCAATTATTTCATTTGTTTATATAACTGAGATAACATTTATTTTGTTGAAATTATATGTAGTATGCATTCCATGTTGATCATTATTACGCCGATGAGGAGGGATTGTATTCATCCCCTGATCCGATGGTATTGATAAAAAAAAAAATATCATTAAAGAGAACAAGGAACTTGTTATCTTGTTAGACTGTCCAGATCAAACTCATGACATCCTTGAAAGGATCAATCTTCTTATGTCACAACTTAACACATATAAGGTAATAACCATAATTTAAAGTGTTTTTTTTTTATGTACTCATATGTTCAATTATGAAAGTTTGTATTTTAACTTTTACATTATCTCACGAAAAAATATTTTCTTTCTTATAAAGAGATTTTTGGATCATGTTCAGCCCAATGTTGCTAGTAGTGGCACTGTAGAGATGCCACATATTCCTAACATGGGATATCATATATCTTCTACAGTACTATTTACTTCTCCATCTTCCACACCTTTAGATAGGAGCCATGACACACACCGCCAACTATCCATACAATGGTCAAGCTCTAAAGGTGGTGACAAAGATAAGGATGATGATGTGGTTGATATGGTTTAATTTCCTAGATATATATGTGTGACCAACACGGGGACCCTTTCGTGCACATTTTTTGTCAACAATAACGGAATTCCATTAAAACAACTGAGACTCCTGGGTAGTTTTTCATATTTTAACTATTTCATGTTGTCCATCTCATACATAAATCATCTAGATTATTACTTTTAAATTAATTATCATATCTTTTTGTGTGTATGAAACGACCATTTTATTAGTCACTTGGAAAGAAAGGCCTTGTTGATTTTTGGGGAAACCTTATGCATGAGGTTGAATTTCTAGAATTCCAACCTCAAAATAGAACTTATGGATTATCTTGAATGCCTCTTTGGAGTAGACACCTTCAATAAAAAAGAGGCCACCTTCGCAATGAGTGAATATTTAAAATATACATGGGATGTTTATAGATGAAAATTGGTAGGAAACCCTAGGTATGAGCATCATCCCTCAATTACAGAGAGGGAGTGGAAGGTGATAATTGATGATTCAAAAGAAAAGATATTGAAAAAATCAGGAGAAAAAATAACTGGTACCCCAAGGTAAATTACAATATTTTGATTTCAATACCTTTAATTTTCTTTAGATCTAAATAAAAGTGTGGTATATAACAAACTTGAAACTTTTGATGATAGGTTTCTTGACACTTAGAGGGAAACCAAAGGAAGGATTTCCAAACATGGCCAATACAGGCTAGGCCAGGGTGGCTACTCGAGGTTACTATCATGAATGGTAAGTACCCAAACATATTAATAATATTATTTGTATCGCCTTACAACTTTCAGGTAATTGCAGCCAAAAACATTAAAAAAACATACTCTTATGCAATGCAGGGCGAGGAATTCAGAACTGAAACCATGGAGGAAGACCTCCAACTTGGTCACAATTATGGCTATAAATCTGTGGTTTATCATAGAAAAAGCATGGGGTAGACCCGAAAATCCAGTTTGAGGGATAAGGTAAATAAAAATCAATCCACATTAACCTTTCATTACTTATAAAATATGTAAATGTTTGATATTGTCCATAACTTTAATGTCTTACATTGTTTTAATCAGGGGAGAAACACTATGAACAAAACCAATAGTACTGGACAATAGAGTGTTGATAGTGTAGCACAACCAGAAGATCATGGTGCTCCTTAGTAGCCCCATCCTAGTGGGGTGCAACCCCAATATGTTCCCGTGTCTGAGGCCCATGACTTATACATTTACGATTTTGTCCTTATAAATTTTGTCATTTCAATGGAAGAGAATGTCGTAGTTGAGCCTCCTCGACCCAAAGATTAGGGAAACAGGGTAGCCATTCCAACGATGTTGACTAGTGGACCATGTTAATAATTACATTGAAGAGGTTTTTTTTAATATTAATGAACTACTTCAATGATATTTAAAAATTGGCCATATAAATTTAATATTTTTTGTTTTTGTAGGTGATGGCCCCGCACAACAACCTCTAAGTCATGGGTATGATACCAAGTGTGCTCGAAGTGAAAGGACTAAAGCAACATCATCTGCTAAAGAGAACCCAGTAAATGAAGACATGGAGATTGATGAATTACTTAAGAACTGGAAAACACAAAAGAAGACTAAAAGAAATTGATGATGTATAATAATTTTATAAGACAAATAGATGTACATTATATAACTAGTATATTTGGAACATATTTTGAATGATAAATCTCATTTATAAAAACTCTTTTTTATGGCATATGTCTTTGAATGATAAACCTCATTTATAGCTTTACAATCACTTTTTATCAATTTTGAATATTTTTAATGCATAATTTTTAGTAGAATATAGATTGGGTATTGTAGAATTGAGATTGATGTGAAGGGGGGGGAGGGTGGGGGGAAGGGGCCATAGGAGCTTTCACCTTCACATGGTTGGCCCTGTTCAGTAGATAAATATTTATAGGATTCGTTTATTCTTGGAACAAAACTCTCTTGATCCAACGGATCAACAACATAGTCAATGTTGACTTCGTTGTTGATCCTTCAGATCGAGGGAGGTTTGCTCCAAGATCTGACGACTCTAATAAATTAGTCTCGAAACCAAGAGAATCTTATTTGTGCCATCACATATGAGATGTGTGTGTGTGTGTGTGCATGTCACTATTTAATCTCCTCTCATATGGATTTTACAAAAACGAATACCAATGGTGTTTACTATTTTCAATCTTGTCGGTTTTAATTTCTATTAGGATTTATTGACATGTCTTAAAAGTATTTTTTGTTTTTTATTAAAAAATAAATTTAATTATATTTTTATTTACTATAGTATGTAGTTTGTGCATTTGCAGATGATATGGATGTTGTATCAATGCAATGCTACACATTAGAATATCAAAGATCAGGTATGTCTTGTCTTTTTTCTTCTTTTTATGACTTCTTAAGGTTCCTTTTATTTATTTATTTTTACATTACCATCATTTGTGGGCCACTATGGGGCCAGTTATTCTATCTAATGAACCACACCCAAGTATGTAGCATATATGATTCCCTTTAGTTCATCATATCATATGGTTCACACAACTAATCTAATACTTCAACTTGATTTTTTGTGGTTGTGTATAAGTAATCCCCTAGATATCATAGTATAAGCATAACCATAATTATGCAATAGAGTATTTGAAATGAATGAGACATAGATACCAGTTCCTAGTAGAAGAACATGATAACTCAGTGACTGGTAAGGAATAAGAGAAGAAAATGGAATATGTACTAGTAACACTATTGTACCAACTTAGAGTACTAGTATATCGAGTGTGATTGATTATGGAATACATATTACTATTTACATAATGTGTATACTTTGTTTCTTGATATCAACCTTTGTTAACTAGTTGTTATAGTACTATTCCACTTACTTGTAAACAATCATAGTAAAGATATTGTGAATAGCTTACGTGATTGGAAGTAGTGTGTAAAGGGTTACAATCTTATAACATGCTAAGGTTAGTTTACAGGTACTGAAACATGGAATGAATAAAACCCATTATAACAATGTTCAGCTTAGGACATAGGTGAAGTACAACAACCGTGTCTAATGTTACAACATTGAGATTACAAAGCATGTCTAGTAATAGTTATGGATTTCTACTTATACCATCTAGTGGAGTAGTGATTCCATTGAATACAAGATTCATTAGTAAATCTCATCATGTCGAGTAAAAGATAAAGCTATTCCCATATAAGCTCTAGTTTAAGCATGTGGCATAATCAGTTCCATTAATAATATTCTACCTTAATTACCTCATTTCCATAAGTAATATGATCTCATATATTATGCATAATAAGTAGTGGGTTCAGTATAGCATACAAGCTTAGAGATATGATTACTAAAGCTTCTGTAATCAATGGGCACTCTGAAATTGAAATTGTAATAAGATTCTTTTCATTCTGAAACCCTGATTCAATCTACCAAATATATTTGACTCGATAGAAGGAAATATAATTGAAAACATCCAAATACTAATATAAATTTGACTATATCTCAAACCAATAGCATTTATATCATGTTGGAGAAATAGGGAAATATGTAGATCATAGAGCTAGGTATTCCAATAAGAGGAGGCATTTAAATACATTGTAACAACACTTGATTCAAATTGAACATAGTTCAACATACATATAAGTATAAGAAACCAAATTATTTCCATACACAACACATATCACATTTTTATTTATAGATCAATGGTTAAGGTCATATTATACAACACTAAGATGTACCCATCTCCCTTCAAGTGAAGAATACAAG
>ML784009.1:162927-198407 GCA_009831015.1 Picea engelmannii
TGAGAAGGGTTAGGATATTTAATATTTTGGGTTTACTTTTATTCCTCTTAGATTGGAGGGTTTTGTATTTTATTTCTGGGATCCATGTTTTGATGGTTAGGTTTTGGTTTTGAGGATTTTTAATTGGAAACAAAAAAAGATGAATATTTATGACAAACATAATGTTTTTATTAAACAAAAAAACAACATTCTAATATCAATAAGAAAATAAAGTGAATGATTTTAGGAAAAATAAAAAGAAATAACCCTACCTCAATAATGTTTTCCACAATAATGAAATTGTCACCATCCTTATTTACTAGGAATTATTATCTAATGCTCATCCACTAAAATTATTTTAGGAATGACTGGATGGTCATGTCATTGAGGGATGGTCAGTTGGTATTCTCCAAAATGGATATGTGTCCTTTATCCTTTACATTTTCTCTCCCGGAAACATGTTAAAATGAGAAAATGATAGATCCCTTTGCATTTTTTTTTTTTTATGTTTAGTGTAACACTTATAAGATATAATACATATATGTCTTATAGTGAATATGCATTATATCATGTGTACGTTCCTTTAAGCCTTATCATTTCCCGAGTGAGATTCTTTACATCCCTAAGGATAATCAACCAAAACATATTTAAATTATATATTTGTGTAACAATGATGTGTTTTAAAAATCAATGATGACCCAAATTAGTGGAGTCAACATTATGTAGAGTCCATAGAGTGAAATCCTCCATATGATAGTGTCATTCCTTAAATTAAGGTATAATAGATCATTTTTCAAAACTTTGGAAATTTCAACTTACTATCTTTATATATTCTTCTATACTGCAAGCATTATATTTTCCTACAGAATACATATTTCTTGGGAAGACTCAAAATAGAAATAGGTTTTTTAATATTTAGCTTAATTTTCAATGGAGATCCTTTAAGAAGATAGGGTTTTGAAGTTGTTATTTAAAATGACTATACCTTCTTCAATATTTATCAAGATCACTTTTATGACCCACTACAAAAATGGCACATCCACTCTACCTCAAATGGAATTGGTGCAACTACAATCTAGAAAATATATTAAGAGAAAAACATATCACAAGACCATACCATATAACCATTGATCACTATTCATACTTACATATTGTTTCTACATATCTAGTGTGAAGCATATCACTTAAGCTGGAATTAGAACCAAGTTACTAGTGACCCATATGTTATGAAGATACTGTAATTGATAACCCTCAAAGGCACTCTCTTGCATTAATATTTATATATATATTTTAAATAGATATATTTCGTCTCTCTTGCGACAAATAAGATCGTCGATAGTATTGATAGTTTGTCACAACTATCGAGGCTTCATCGCTCTTGCAACGAACTATTGTTACCGTCAATGATACCTTATCCTTGAATAGTTCGTCCCAAGAACTACTCCAGTCATCTCTCTTGTGACGATTAAGATCGTCAATAGTATTGATAGTTTGTCTCAACTATCGAGGCTTTGTCTCTCTTACGACGAACTATCATTATTGTCGGCGATAACTTATCCTTGAATAGTTCATCGCAAGAACTACTATGCTCATATCTCTTGCAACAAATAAGATCGTTGATAGTATTGATAGTTTGTCACAACTATCGAAGCTTCGTCGCTTTGCAACAAACTATAGTTACCATCGATGATACCTTATCCTTGAATAATGTTTTGCAAGAAATACTCTGGTTATCTCTCTTGCAACAAGAGCCCTAGGTCATCCCTCTAGCCACGAGCTCCCTAGTTCGTCATTCTTTCACTCTTGAGATGACCACCGTAGGTCGTCTCGCATGCGATGACCTCCTTGGGTCATCTCTCTTGCAACGATATCCTAGGTTCATCACACTTTCCATGAAATTTGAAGTGAAATTTGGGGGGCCTAGGATTCATTGAAATCTCCATGACATAACATCACACGAGCATCGAAATGGCCGTCGCAAAATTACCCAAATTTACTAGTGTGTCAATTACTTTCTTGATTAAATATTTCTTCCTCTCCTCTGCTAGGTTTAGTGTGGAAGTGTTCCTAATTTCCTAAAATGTGGTATCATAGCTTGGTTTAACAACTTTTGATCTAATCTAAACCCTAGGTTCATTAAGATTCGTAATTCTTAAATATTTAAAAGATCATGTTAAAGAGTTATGGTTGAGAATGATCGAGAACAATCGAAAAAAGTTTGTCTAGGTACCATGCCGACAGGTATGTCGACGGAAGAATGGAATAAACTCAAGAGAAGAACAAGGAGTGTGATTCAACTTTATATTGCATATTCAGTATTGTTGAATGTCTCAAGTGAATATTCGGCCAAGAAACTTTGGGACAAGTTGGGCAGCTTGTACCAGTTGAAATCCCTAGTAAATAAGTCATTTCTCAGAAAGAAACTGTATCTTCTGAGTATGAGTGAGGGAAGTTCAAAGACTGAGAATTTAAATGTTTTTAAATACCATTATAAGCCAATGATCTCCCATGGATATTAAAATAACTAAAGAGGAGAAATGTATTATGTTATTATGTTCTTTTCCAGACTCCTGGGATAACTTAGTCGTGGCTATAGGGAGTAATACAACCACATTAGCACTAGAAGACATGGTTCCAGATCTACTGTCAGAAAAAATGAGAAGGAAGAACATGGAAGGATCGACCAAAGATGATTTAGTGGCGAGAGGTCAACTAATTGATAGAGATAAAGGAAAGTTCTCTAGTAGAAATTCTAAGTCGAAGGGTAGATCTAAATCTTTGGTTTAGTCGAAAAGAATATGTTGGAAATGCGGTAAAGTTGGGCATTAAAAAAATGAATGAAATTTGAATGAAATGGAAGTCAGTACAGGATCCGATGAGAAGCAGTGGACTGAGAGAAAGATGACTCCATATAAGGGAGGCAATGTGTACCTAGCATCAACTAGTACAAAGTTGGATCAATATGTTTGGTTTATCAACTCAGGAGCCTCCTATCATATGACACCACATAGAAAATGGTTATATGAATATGAAAAATATGAAGGAGGAGATGTGTTCCTGGGGGATGACTTGACAACAAATGTTTTTGGACAAGGACAAGTTTGACTGATACTATAGGATGGGAGGAGTAGAACCCTTCCAAGTGTGCTACACATTATAGGTTTGGTAAGAAACATGATATATGTCAGCAAGATGAGTGATACAGGAGTGCACAATGTATTTCAAAAGCATCCATGCAATATGTTCATAGGTGTGATGGTCTTGATGAAAGGAGTTCATATTGGAACCCTATAGAATTTACTAGGGAGTGTTGAATCGACTGGATGCAACAACATCGTTGTTTCTGAAGTAGAATTGAATTTGACTCGACTCAAATCGATGCAAGATGAGTCAATTCAAACCGAATCGATAAGGTTGACCCGACCATGCTATGGCACGAGAATATGGTATACATTGGAGAGAAATGACTTTGAGCTATGCATAACAAAGGTATGGTCAAAGACTTTCATGAATGTAATTTAGAAGTCGAATTTTGTGAACATTGTATATATGGAAAAAAAATCGAGTGAGGTTCCCATTTGGAGCGACAAGGGAAAATGAGATTATAGAATTGGCTCATACTGATGTGTTTGGCCCTATATTATTTCCTTCACTTGGTGGATCCATGTATTATGTCTCCTTCATAGATGATTTTTCTAGGAATACATGTATATATTTCCTAAGGAATAAATCACAGGTTTTCGAAAAATTCAAACAGTTTAAATATCTTGTAGAAATCCAGACAGATAAGAAGATTAAGGTGTTGAGAAATGACAATGATGAATTATTTGGAAAAGAATTTGATCATTTCTACAAGTAGTGTAGCATAGCACACAAAAATACCACACCATTTACCCCACAACAAAATGGAGTTACTGAGAGAATGAATAGAACATTGATGGACAAGGAAAGGAGCATGCTCAGTGGTATTGGGCTTGCACAATAATTCTAGGCAGAGGCAGTCGACACTGAAAAATATTTATTGCATATGTCTCCTTCCTCAACACTAGTTGACATGAATCCACATGAGGTATGGTTAGGTAAGAAGCCTTTGGTTTCACATCTCAAATTTTTTGGCTGTGATACATTTGTGCATGTTCCCAAGGAAAAGAGGAGCAAGATGGAAAAGAAGGAATTCAAGTGTATTTTCACTGGATACAAAGAAGGAACAAAAGGATATAATCTCTAGGATCCTGCATCAAGGAAAATAGTGTACAGTCAAGATGTGGTCTTTAGAGAATTCGGAAGTAAGTTCAAGCCTGAGGAAAGTTTTTAGACCAAGAATAATCCAGAGAAGGTGCGGTTTGAACTAAGGAATGAAGAAGATGATTCAAATGAGTCGAATGAATCAGAAGAAGAGGTGGAAAATCGACCCTTGTTGCAAGGAGGTCATAAAGAGTAATAAAACCAATTTAAAGGTATAGTCCACCCGCATTTCGTTCCACACTCATGTTAAATACCATCGAATATGAGCCCAAGTCAGTCGGGGAGGAAGTCAAATCACTAGAGGGAAAACTCTAGAAGGACAATATGGTTGAAGAGATAGAATCCTTGTAGAAGAATGAGACATGTGAGCTAGTCAAGTTACCTAGTGGAAGAAATATTTTCAGTATAAAATAGGTATTCAAGAAGAAGATGAATGCAACAAGTCAAGTCGCGAAATTCAAAGATCGACTGGTAGTGAAAGGATATTCCCAAGTCAAGGGAGTCGTCTTGGGTGAGATTTTTTCCCCTGTTGAAAAATTAACTTCCATTAGAGTACCGATGTATCTGGCTATAGAATTTTATCTAGAAATAGAAAAAATGGATGTGAAGACAACATCCCTACATGGGGACTTGGAAGAGGAAATATACATGAAACATCCTAAAGGATTTGTACTAAAGGGAAAGCAAGATTTGGTGTAAAAACTGAAAATATCCCTTTACGCTCTAAAGAAATCACTGAGGATGTGGTACCAAGCATTTGCCACATACATCCTTAGTTTGGGATTTGTGAGAAGCAAACTTGATCACTGCATATATTTCAAGGAAGAAGGTGGGCATTTCATATATGTAGAAATATATGTTGATGAAGTGTTGTTGATTGGAAACAACATGAACACAATACATGAGGTGAAGAAGCAACTATTGTCTAAGTTCAATGTGAAGGATCCCAGTGCAACGGACTTCATTCTGGGAATGGACATTAAGAGAGATCGAGTAGCTATAAATCTCTGGTTGAACCAGATGAAGTATATTAAACAATTTTAAAATGTTTAAACATGCATGATTACAAACCTGTGAAGATGCAAATTCATGTGGGAGCAAGACTAATAGTTGAACAGTGTCCAAAGACATAGGAGGAAATAGAGGACATGGAACGTGTTACCTATGCAAGTGTTTTTGGTAGTATAATGTATGTGATTCTTTTCACTCGACCAGACATTGCCCATGTAGTGGGAGTTTTGAGTAGATACATGTCGATGACAGGGAAGGAGCACTGGACAAATTTCAAGAGAGTATTCAGGTATTTTTGTGGTAAACAATATTATGCTATATGCTACCAAGGAATACTTGGAGTTGACAATGAATTAAATATACATGGATTTTTCGACGCCAACTAAGTTGGAGATATGGATCGATGGAGGTCAACCAATGGATATGTGTTCAAAATGTTCAGTGGAGAAATCATCCAGATGAGTAAGCGATAGGTGGTCATAGTCATGTCAACAATAGAAGATGAATACATGGAAGCCACTCATGGAATCAAAGAAGAAAAATGTTTGCAAAATCTATGTTCAATAATTGGGTTTGAGCAAAGAGCTATGAGTATAAGTTGCAACAGTCAAAGCACAATATTTATGGAAAAGAGTCCTACTTATCAGTATAAGACTAAGCACATTGATGTACAATACCATTTCATGAGAGACATGGTGGAAGGAAACAAGGTGTTGTTGGAGAAGGTAGACACATTAGAAAACATAACAGACTCTTTGACCAAGTCTGTGAGTGATCTTAAGTTCTCTTGATGTAGAGAGGCAATGGGAATTGTTGCACTGGGTTTGTGAATCAGAATTCATAGGTATATTCATTTCAACAAAGAAAACAACAAGTGGGATAATGTTGGGTTGTTATCTTCTTTGCAGTGAAAGTCAAGGTGGATCGATTGACAGTTGAAGTCAAAGCTCAAGGTGATTTGACCAGGTAAATTCGAAGTCGAAGGTTGAGGTGGTTCGACCAGGTAAAGTTGAATTCAAAGGTTGAGGTGGTTCAAGGTGGTAAATACATCGAAAAAAATTCGAAGAGGTCAATGACAAGAGGTTGACAGGTGAGCGTGTGGAAACCAAATGAATAATGAATGAAGATCGACTGGTAGTTGACTAGTAATTCGACTTGGTAGTCGATTGTAACAAAATCCTAAGATTCACGAGATTTGTAGTTAATGATCTGCTTGGATCTGTAACTATTATTGGGCACCTTTTCTTTAGGTTTTTCCTACTATAAATCCTATAAATAAGGCATGTTGTAATGTTGTAAAGGATAATGAATCAATATTTAGAGAAACCATTTTAGAGGTTATTGGTCATGTAGATGTAAGTTGGATTGGACACATGGTTGTTATTGTGTAAAGAAATAGGTTATGATGTTGATTGTGTCTTAAGTGTGGACCAAGGTTAGACATGTAACCTTTTATTATGAATGAATAAGACAACAAGAGAGAAGAATACTCAAGGAATGTTGGTTTTTATGGTTTGGGTTTCGAGGGTAAAATATCTATGTACTGTGTGTTTTCTTTATCATTTAATTTCTTGATTAAATATTTATCCCTCTCTTCTTCTAGGTTTTGCATGGAGCTAGTCCTCATTTCCTAACAAGAAAAAGGTTATAGTAGATGTAATCCTAATCACTTTGTTTATTTTAAGACGATGGATAATGGAAGATATATTATCTTTCTATTGTATGTAGATGACATGATTGTTGCAGGGTCTAACATGTAGAATATAAATGTGCTAAAATAAAAATTAGCTAATTCATTTGCGATGAAGGATTCGGGTGTTGCAAAGAAAATCCTTGGTACAAGAATAAGAAGAGATGGGAAAAATAAAAAACTAACATTGTCTCAGGGTGAGTACATAGAGGAGGTATTGGAGAGGTTTAGAATGCAAAATGAAAAACTAGTTAGTACACCTTTGTCCAACCATTTCAAATTAACCAAGGAAATGTGTCCCAAGACAAAGGAGTAGATAAAATACATGTCCAATATCCCTTATTCATCAACACTTGGCAGCTTGATGTATGCTATGGTGTGCACAAGACCATATATTGCACATGTAGTGAGAATTGTGAGTAGGTATATGAACAATCCAGGTAAAGAACATTGGGAGGGAGTAAAGTGGATTCTCGAGTATTTGAGAGGTAATGCTACTCATGCATTATGTTTTGGAGGTTTAGACACTATTATATAGGTATATGTTGATTCAGATATGGTAGGTGATAAATATAGTAGGAGGAGAACCACATGGTATGTTTTTACTATAGGTGGAACAACAATAAGTTGGATTTCAAAACTATAAAAGGTTGTTAGACTTTCAACAATGGAAGAAGAGCATATTGTTTCTATAGAGGATGGTAAAGAGATTATTTTCTTACAGAGGTTTATGGAAGAATTGGGAAAGAAGCAGGAGAACAACAGTTTGTATTGTGACAACAAGAGTTCCATTCATCTTGCAAATAACCCATCCTTCCATTCTAAGACTAAACATATACAACCCATGTACCATTTCATATTATCCATCTTGGAAGATGGACAATTGAAGTTGGGAAAGATACATACTAGCAATAATCCTGCAGAAATGTTAACAAAGGTAGTAACCAAGGAGAAACTAGGTGCCTTCTCATTTTCAGTTGGCCTTCAAGAATGAAGTTAAAGATGAGAAATTTTTCAGGTCCAAGGTGGATCATATTCCAACACATACCACAACATTGGATTTGTTGTGATCAGCCTCCAAGTGGGAGATTGTTAGTTCTTAATATTGATTATCTTCTTTCTTTAGAGGTTTTGTTTCAGATGTGTTTGGACCCCATTTCCTGATGGCGGGGGTGTTGGGGGGATTTCCCCCCCACATTTATCACCAGGGGCATCAAGGGAGTGAAATTTTGGGAATCATTTCCTTGTAAAATATTGTAATTTCGTAATCAATCTAGACCATTGATTATAAGGTCACAGATCTGACGATAGAAGTTATGTTAGGGATTTTTTCCCTAGAAGTAAACCCTCTTTTATGTATGAGGGAATTGTATTGCGGTATGTGAGATAATGAATATTGTATTCTTAGAGAGGAGACATTGAGAAAAATAAGAGGAAGTTACAATGGTTGTGATGTAGGCTGTATCCCTTCAATTGCTAGATAATAATAAAGGAAGGACCTAGAAATTTCTCCGGTGGATGTATCCCACACTGGATGAGCCATGTATATCTATGTATCTATTGTAAATTCTAACCTTGTACAATATCTATTGCAAACTGATATTCAGAAAAGAACAGAAAAGATACAATGGCAAATACAAACATTACACAGAGATTTTTCACCTGGAAACCCAAACCGGGAAAACCAACATATATTATATTCATACATTGTGTTACATTGTTTACAATACAATATACATATAGGATCCAGCGGAATCCAAAACCCTAACCCAATGACCTGGATTAGTCCAAAACCCTAATTCCTTAACCGAAAATAGAAAACCATTGGCAAAAAACCATGTGCCGAAAAACCACCTAATATCATGTGGTCCCGGAAATATGTCAGCCCGGAAAAAATATGTTGGCTCGGCCTGGCGAAAATATGTCGGCCCGAAAAAAAAAATTTGGGGGCACTGCCCCAGAACCCCCATTCGGGGGGCTCCGCCCCCCTACACCCCCATGCGCACCCAGCGCAGGCGCTCAAACACTACTACTCGTGCAAAGAATATAACACATACCCAACATCTATTGTATTTTTTATCGTTTATGTTTTATTTCTGCATTTGTTTTTATTTTATTGCTCCGTGATCCTGTTTTTCTAATAGATGGCACTGTTAATGAGCTAGATGTAGTGGGATCATGAGCACCAACCCTCAACGTATTAATGAGGTTGACAAAACCAACAATATGATGCATCAATATCATCATGTCATGAGGAAAAATCCTCTATGTAGGATAGAGATCCTCTACCTGTAATATGTCTCTAGGGGGTACAAGTACCACTTTGTGACTAGTCATGAAATGACATAGCTCATCCACCACCTCTAGATGGACTCTTGTATATGGCCTGCGTGGTATGTGGGGTCTCTATACTATTGGAATTTTCTTCTCTACCTTTTCTATCACCTCATCCTCATGTTGGGGAGGTGCATCCCCATCATATGTGCTAATATATGCATAACAATAGATAATAATTATAAGATAATTGAAAAAAATGTTACAATAAATTACATATGCATTAAATAAGACATAAATATATGCAAATATATTGATCAAAACATAATGATAATATTACCTCTCGCATCTAGTGGCTCCTCTGTTGTAAATCAGTTGTTTGAACATCCTCTCCAATATATCCCTGTGTATGGTTACTACACAATATCGAGGACATTATCATCCTTGCTAGACAATAAATCAAATACCTCTTTTCCCAATGGAGTAATGGGAAACTCGAACTATCCCCTCTTGGGCATCAACTACCCCCACATGTGCATACGCACATCAAACATAGGCCTAGGAAGAAAGCATGCTACCACTGGCCGAGTGGCATGAACCCTATAAAAAAATAGTGTATACAACTTAGACGTGAATGAGAAGAATAATGTACTAGAAAAAACAAAGTGACAATTATCTAATGTACGACAAAACTGTCTCAAAAAATATCATGTTGCATTAATTAATTTCTTATAAAAACAATCAAATTCCAAACCATTAATTGTCAATCCAGGGTGCATCTATTTATTTCAAATTTATGATGCAAAGTCTATGCAGGATACAGTTCCCCTTCTAACATTGGTTATCTAACATGCGTTCAAGTAATGTAAATCAAACCACTCTAAACATGACAGGCGATCCACATAGCCTGAGGCCGAAACGAATAACACACTCTGGGAAAGTAAATCACACCACACAAGTGTTGATCAATGATGCAATCTACTCTATTTTACATACTCCATGACATATCGGGAGGGTCTATCTATGTATTGGCAATAGACTGGAAGAAAGGAAAATATTAACTTGTAGGAAATAAAGCACACCACTCTTGCATAAATGAAATAATACTGATAGGAAAGTAAATCACTCGAGAAAGTGGTGGGTTTCTCAACTCCTTTCTCTAAACCACCTACAGGGATCGATAAATGGTGGATTATTCCAGTCCCCTGCTCTCAACCACTTGCGGGGATTGGCTAGAAGCACACAACACACAAGAATATATATTCTAAATCACTCTTATAGGATTGAAGAAAGTAAATTTTATCTATTTGGCAGAAAGGAAATTGTTGAAAGGGAAATTTGCACACACTTGCATAAATAAATAAATTGAACTAAAATATATATTCCCTGATCGCCATGCAGTCATAAAAAAAAGTGTTTCCACCAATGCAATGCATAAATAAATTAATTGAAACTCATAATATGCTCAAAGGAAATGACAAAATTGAAAATGCAACAATTACACATACTATGAAATCTCAAGCTATAATCTACATTTACACAAGATCTCAAGGAAATATGATTTATTCCATCATAGTATGGACAATTGCTCCAAGAGTCCCCCCCAAGAATGAAAAAGGCACTCTCTTTTATATATGAGTTTGTCAAAAAACTAAAATAACAAACAATAAATGGATATCCACAAGTTTCTCTCGTGGTTAAAACAATTTACTGATAAGTAGAAACTAAAATCAACTAGTAAATAATTACAAGATCTTTGCTAATAATCCAAAACTAATAAAACTAATATCATCAATGGTTCCAAGATTCTCTTCTCATTAAGATGAATTTTTATGATCCAAATCCATGGAATATCTTGATGGTTGAAGATGAATTTTTGTGAATTATAAAATTGTCCCGCTGAGTAACAATAGTTGTGACATCACAAGTAACAACAACTAGTAAAATGTCAATTTCCCAAAAAGTACGATCTAGTTTTTTGAGATATTTTGTGGATAGGATTATATTGTCTTAATAATTCATCATATGAAAAATATCAAGGACCACTTTATGGATATTTATTTATAAGAATTGCAACAAGTAGCTTTGAGTAACAACAAGAGTAATATCAGGAGTAACAACAAGTGGCAATTGATTCTACAACAACAAACTAAATCACCTTTTCAAAGATAAGTGCATAATATGTTACCTATTTAATATTTAACCATAATTCATATGAAATATTAAAGAAATGTAATAGAAAACACCTTGGTTCTAAATCTTTCATATAAGCATTAAAATTGATTAATAACCATTAATACAAGGTTATGGGTAAACAAGAAGGGATTAAAAATAGGGAAAGAGGATGTAAAAAGGATGACAATTCCATGGCCCAACACATTCGTTGACCTAATCAATTGGGTCTCCTACAATTAAATATATACATAACATAACATATAGCAACTAATTCACTTTCCATTAGAGTTATACTATGATAGTGACGAGATAATATGACACAGACACCTAACGTCCTCTCTCTGAAATGCACCTATCCGCAGATAACCACCACAAACCTGGAACTTTGAAGGTGAAAGAATGACTGGAATGACATATCTTTACACATATTCTAGTTGGGTCTCTCTTGCAACACTAGGTGGTAGTGCAGGGAAATGGGGAAAATACACCCACCTCCTAGAAAACCCAGTGATGAAATAGACATCCTCCTCTGTGGGATGATACCATAGATCGAGACCGACATTAAACCCCTATCTCGCATGATCCCAATGACATTTCAACTGCTGTAACAATGCAGAGTTCCCCCTAAGGGATGTACCCTCCTAATTAAACTTCAAGAGTCAAATATCCATCAAAAGTTCATGTGTATGTTGTGAAATAGGGCGAGGGTACATCTCCCTATCCCTCTCTTTGGCTTCCCACTCATGCACAAACACGTATGTCTCGACCTATCGTCACCCCAAATCCTCCTCCTATCATCATCCTCATCTCTGATTCGCATACAAATATTGTTAGGAACATAAATAAAGATAAAATAAATTGAAATTATAAAATAAATACATATATAAATGATGTGTATTTAAAAAAATATTCTTTTGATTTTTGCAAAAACATATTTTAAATCAATCGGTGCACCACCAATAGATCATACACCCCATGGTCGGTGTGATAACTCAAAAAAACAACACCTCTAAGTGGTGTGTCCCATACGAGGATCTTCTTCAGTTCTTTTAACAACACTAATTCATTTCATTAACAAAGACACACCACAATGCTAAAATTTATAGTGCACAAATCCATGGTGCCCTTTATTAAACCGACAACACCAATGGGCCATGTCTACCAAAGCAATGACATGATAACTACCGGTGACGTTATCCTTAAAAAACTGATTTGTTTGTTGTAATAATGGGCATCGCTAAGCTAAACTTTAGTATCACAACTAAATGGGTGTGATGTGTTACTATTCACAC
Source organism: Picea engelmannii (assembly GCA_009831015.1). Taxonomy (NCBI): domain Eukaryota; kingdom Viridiplantae; phylum Streptophyta; class Pinopsida; order Pinales; family Pinaceae; genus Picea; species Picea engelmannii. The sequence goes on from ML784009.1 coordinate 175,594, forward strand.
TTGTACCACCGTGATAGTGGAGCACCAACGTTTTGTACCTTAGTGCAATGTAAAGAATAGGGCACTGGGAAGGAGGCGTCCAATGAGATGCGCTGCCATGAAAATTAAGGTAATATATGTCCCAATGTGTTTATGTATACAGTATTGGTGCATTGGATTACAACAGTTGCACTGCTACATTAAATTTTATAAATCGTTATGTTAGCAGTGTCGTTGTTAAGTGAAGTGTACCACTTCATAATGTTAAACGACATTGGTATGATTTATTTGGTGCATGTATTTTTTTTATAAATTATGGTGGTATGTTTGAACATCGATGTTTTGGGGTGTTATGTTTCGGGTACTCCCCAATGCAGTTGGTTAAAATTGGTGCACTACTAGGTTAAATTTTCATATAACATTGAGCCAACGATGTAGTTAATAAAGTGAAGTGTGTCGTTGTGGGTAGAATCCCATTGTGCGTCGGTTTCAGAGAATTCCAAAGGATGCACCACCTTGTAAAGGATAAAGCACCAGGAATGAGGCATCGAATGAGACATCCCACTATGAAAATTCAGGCAATATAGGTCCTGGTGTGTTTCTATATATTGTACCAGTGCATTGGATTACAATGGTTTCACTGCTATATTAAATTTTATAAATAGTTATGTTAGTGGTATCATTAGTTAAATTAAGTTTAGCGTTGTGTAATGTTAAATGGCATCGATGTGATTCATTCAGTGCATGTATTTATTTTTATAAAGTATGGTGGTGTGCTTGAAAATTGATGTGCTGGGGAATTATGTTTTGGGTACGCCCCGATGGTGTTGGTTAAAATTGGTGCAACGCTAGGTTAATTTGTATATATCATTGAGCTAGTGGTGCAGTTAATGAAGTGATCTACCAGTGCAGGTATAATCCCATTTTGCACAGCATCGATGCAGACATATATGGATGCACTGGTGGCAGTGCTGATTGTGTATTTAACACAATATATATTTCTTCTAGGCTAGCGAAACCGTTCAAGAACACCATGCAAAATTGAAAAACAAATTGAAAAAATTCACAAATTTCAAGCTAAATTGTAATTTTTATTGGATGAAAATGCAAATAGGAAGGTAATAAATAATGTACCTAGTCTCGTATGTCCCAAGGAGGCATGGTTGCACCATTGAGATGAAATGAAATTTTTTGGTAGTTTCCAAAATTTGGAAATGTGTGGAATCCACCAATGGAGATATTCAAGTTGGTGTAGAGCACCTAAAACAGGGCGTCTTAGGAAGAAAGGTGAGCACCATTGCTTGCTTGAGATTTTGGAAGCACAAGATGCACTATAACAATGAAAATTGACTTTGTATATTTTTTATTCATCCTACTGCGGTGCACCTTTCGACATTTAGGTGCACCAAGGCATAATGTTCAATGGCACCAATGTGATTTATTCAATGCATATAGTTTTATTATAAAGTATGGTGGTAAGTTTAAACATTGATGCGTTGGGACATTATGTTTCAGGTACACCCCAGTGAAATTGATTAAACTTGGTGGACCACCAAGTTAAATTTTATATAACATTGAGCTAGTGGTTTGGTTAATGAAGTGTAATGTACCGTTGTGGGTATAATATCAATTTGCATCTGTGTCGGGGTGTTCCGAAGGATGCACCACTTTGGTATTTTTTATAATTTATATCAATGCACTAGATTGAATGGAACCAGTGTGGACATATATGGACACACCAACAACAATTCTCATTGTGTATTTAACACAATACACATTCCTTCGAGATGAGCCAAACCGTTTAGGCACACCGAATAAAATTGAAAAAAATGCCAAATTTCAAGCTAGATTGTAATTTTGATTGGATGAAAATGAAAATAGGAAGGTAATAAATAATTTGCATTCTCTCTTCTATCCTGAGGAGCCATGGTTTCATCGTTGAGAGGAAATGAAAATTTGTGGTAATTTCCAAAATTTGGAAATGTGTGGAATCCACCAATGCAACTATCCAAGTCGGTGTAGAGCACTGGAAATAGGGCATCTTAGGAAGATAACCAATGATTTCTTGAGAGTTCGGAAGCATGAGATGCACTGTAACAATGAAAATTCGTTTAGTAATTTTTTTTATTTACCCTACCATGTTGAGCCTTTAGATAGTTAGGTGCATCGGTGTGTGTTGTTCAATAGCACCGGTGCGATTTATTGAGTGCATGTAATTTTATTATAAATTATGGTGGTGCTACTAGAACATGGAGTAATTAGTGTTTTATTGTTCATGAATGCACCAATGCATATATACCTTAAAGTCTCACTGAGAAAAAAAAACCTCTGAAAAAATATCCAGCCACCCTCCTCCGCTATGAACAATGATAGCGTGTTTGAAAATTTAAGAACCATTGTAGTATGTTTTAGGTGCACAACATTGCATATGTACCATAGAGGCACAAAAAAAAAACTCTACGAAAATCTTTGTTTTCTTCCTCCACTAACAACCTCAACTATAAACATCTAAGGGAAGAATATTCCAGTGAGGTTATGTAAAAACCTTTGCAAGAAGGTGTTATCCTTGTAGTGATAGTAGGTTAAACATTTCTAGGTTTGTCTGCAGTTGTATTTCTCTTAGCGGTCCATTATCCCTATTACAATAGCCTTGATTTTAGCATAGTAAAATTATTCTCAACACTAGTTTTTCCTCTGGGGTTTTTCCATGGGTATCTACCCAAAAATATTAGTGTTTATGTGTGCATGATTTGGTTTCCAATTTTTCTTCCACTAGATTTATTTGAGTTGAATATTTCAGTAGTGTATTTTTGTTTTGTGAGTTGCTAACTTGATTTTAGTAAGGAAATCACCAGATAAAAGATACCTAGTTATTGGATTAAGAGGTTTTCAACATGGTATCAGAGTGCATGCTCTGATGGGAAGTCAAATCTCAATACATAGTAGTTCATAGAATAACTATTAGATATGAAGGATATCTTAGTAGATCCATGACCAACAAGTAGAAATCGAAGGAAATATTTTAGGGAAATAGTTGTACTGAGGCAGAACTAGGGTTTTGTGGCTTTATGAAGTTGTACCTAGGTCATAGAAGGATCATGTGTGTATATGCGGGTGTCTTTGTAGACATACACATATACACAAGTAGCAGTAAGCACAAACATGTTCACACATGGGCTCCAATGGTGACAAGCGCGTATAGGTCAATACATGGGTAGTTTCAGTAGTAGGTTAGTTCTAGGGTATTTTATCAGGTCTAAAGGATGAAATTGATAGGTATGAGAGTTGAAGATAGATTGGATGGAGCACCCAGATTCCTATCTTGGAAAGTACGAGTAACTTTGGCATTAAAGGAGTATGACCTTTGGGAGTGAGTGGACAAAGTAGTTTCTCCACCGAAAGATACAACGACTTTGGAATCTCACGAGAAGAATGAGATCAAAGCTAAGAGGGATATCTTGGATTGAGTGAAGGATCATCTAAATCCTCACCTATCCGAGAAGAATACATCCAAAGAGATTTTTGATTCCTTGGTAAGTTTATTCCAAAGAAATAACATGAATAGGAAGATGGTCTTAATAAATAAACTCAGATCAATACAATGTCTAGATTTGAAAATGTTACCAACTATATCATGAGGATGACTCAAGTACATGATAATATTTTAGTCATATGGGAGAAATAAAAGGACGTAGAGCTCATGAATGTGGCATTGAATGGTATTCCCAAGTCTTGGGAACCAATTTTCAAGGGAGTCTATGCTCAGGAAAATCTCTTATATTGGTAGAGGCATTTGGATGATTCCATACAGGGGGGTAGTGATGAGAACTTGGCCCTTATCAGTAATAGAAGGAAGGACAAAGGAAAGAGTTCTATAAAGAAGGGTAACCATGATGGAGGATCATAACAACCAAGGAAGAAGAAAGACTTGAGTAAAATCAAGTGTTTTTCATGTCATAAGAATGTACATTATTCATCTCAGTGTCTATAGAAGAACAAGGGTAAATGGAAGAAATGGACAACAACATCAACATAGATGCATCTTGATGAGTTTGTAGGCAAGTTTGAGAAATATTACTCACTAGTTTCTTGAATTTATACTAGCACAACATATAAGAATGCTTGGTTCTTGGACAATTGGGCATCTCATCATATGATAGAAGCATGAGAGATATTTAGTATTCTAATGGAGAAGCACCTAGATTTTCATGTGGATCTTGGTGATGATACCAAGTATACAGTGAAGGGAGAGGGAAAAGTTATGTTCCATCTTGATTTATGAGATTCATTAGATGCCCATGATGTGATTTATGTACCAAGTTTGAAGAAGAATTTTCTCTCATTATTAGTTATGGTGGATAGGGGTTTTTTTGTAACCTTTTAGAGAGGTAAAGTGCTCATATGTTCAAAGAAAGTTATCTTGAACAATGCAGTGGTCGATGGGATTAGAGAAGGAACTTTATATAGGCTACAGGGAAATCTTGTTCAATTTTTGGTACATGACAGTGATAGCCTATGTGAGTTGTGGCACAGAAGATGAGGAGATCTACACTACAGATAATTGTCAATTCTAAAGGGGATTGTTACAAGTCTTCCAGAGTTTAGTATTGAGAAGAAGGGATTGTACAAAGGGTGTCCACTTGGAAAGAATGCGAAGAATTATTTTTCAAGTAGCAAGAGTAGGTCCAAGGGGATATTATATATTATCCATTCATATATAAGTGAGATGATGTCAATAGAATAAATATAGGGAACGTCATACTATGTGACATTTATTGATTATTTTTCTAGGGAAACTTGGATCTTATTTATGAAGACCAAGGATGAGGTGTTGAGTCAATTTCAAGAGTTTACAACTCTGGTGGAGAAAAAAATAGGGAAGAATATCAAGGTATTGAGTTCATATAATGGGGGATAAATACACCTCCAATTAATTCAAGTATTTGTTAGACAACTGAGAGGGGGGGTGAATCAGTTGTTACCGTGCTTAAACAATTATGGTTCTTTTAAACTCTTTGTAGAGACACTAAATGATGATCACAATAATGTAGAGAAATAAACAATGGTACTTTCAGCATCATTCACATATATGAGAAACACAGAGACAGATATTTACCGAGGAAACCCATGCAGGGTAAAAACGTCTTTTCCTTTATATGATAAGTAATGGTTACAATCTTTACAGTATCATACATATGAGAACCAACTCATAATGAGTCTACAACCTTAGTTTTGCAAGCTGCAACTTGCTGAGAGAACCAACTCTCTGTTTTCTCTAGCACCCACTAGAAGGAAGCACCAACTCCCTGGTTTCTATAGCACCAACTAGAAGGAAGCACCAACTCCCTGGTTTCTCTAGCACCAACTAGAAGGAAGCACCAACTCCCTGGTTTCTCTAGTACCAACTAGAAGGAAGCACCAACTCCCTGTGTTCAAGCAGCCACTTGAACCTTTGAGGACACCAGTCCTCCCTAGCTCCTCCCAACCACCCTGAAATATAAATCTTTGCTACTGAAATTTATTACAATGATATGATGTTCAACAATGGCTTACCAGACTTATCACTGTTCTGCATCATTTCATTTCTCTGTCTACCTCATTGCCTTCCTACACACATGACTTGCGCTATCTGTTATTTTTCTTTTTATGTTCTATGCTCCATGTCCATTCACTACACAGATCCTCTTCTGTGCAATTCAACTGTTGCACTCTCCTCCTTCTTCACACAAGAATCACCTTCAACAACAACAACCACAACAAACTCTAATAGCAACAACAACTCCATCTCTTCTCTGTACCGTGTATTTATAGCTTCTGTGCACCTTGTGCATGCAATGTTCACAATGCCTCTGCATGCTGACTCCACATCGTTATCCTCCACCTCTCGATTGCTCTGTCTGATCATCATCATGACTCTTCATCTTCTCTGGTGGTTTTCCCGGTGTCTCCAGCATCACTGTTCATTATACTGAGATTCCTCAGCCTCTCTGGCAGTTTGAGACTCTTCGTCTTCTCTGTGACTGTCGAACTCACCATCTTTGTTTCAGTTACAGGCCTCAATGTTTATCAGCTGTCAATCGCCTCCATGAACATCTTCATCCCTCTCAGAGACTCTTCACCTCCTCTTCCAGTCATCCCGTAGTCTCTTCGAGTCCTTTGGCAGAACCCATCAGCGGTTTCTGGCAGTTACACTGTATCGTGCTACAGTTTCCCTCTGATCTTTTTCAAATTCATCTGCACCGTTGGATTGAATCCATGGGATCTTGCATTTATTTCAGCATTCCTGTGGCCAAGTGTCTCGACACTTCATCTCGCGATCTCCGAAGCTCCGATACATAGATTTTCTGTGCTAGCTCCTTCCTCTATATGACCATGGTTATGACCAAGCACTTTCGCGATTTCGTATTTCGTGAATCTGGAGATGAATCATCTCGACTCTCCAAGTCGCGATCCATGAAACTCCGAGATGGAGCTGAGATCAATGATCCACGATCTCAATGATTCTACGGTCCATATCTCATCATGAATTCGCATCTCGCGATTCCTTCGATAGAGGTTCTTGTCACACCAAGTCGCGATAGGCGAAACTCCGAGATGGAGCTTTATGGTGCTCTGATCTTTCGTCACGCGTCCTCTTGATCCAACGGTCCACGAATAAATCGCGATCTCGCATCTCGTTGTTCCTTATATGGAGGTTCTCGTCACTCCAAGTCCTGATAGGTGAAGCTTTGAGATGGAGTATGATCAACGGTCCAGAGCTGATCTCTATTTAACGACTGCGATTGAATCGCGATTTTTCATATCGCGAAATCAACATTCTTGATGCATTGGGTTCTTTGCCTTGTTTTCTATTCCTCTTGATGTCGCGATCCATGAAACTCTAACAGGGAGTCGGATCAACGGTCCACATAACCGCTTGAGATGGATGGTCCTCCTGCTTTCGGGATTTTGTGAGCCCATTTTCTCCTTGCACTTTAAACACCGTGCAGGTTTTCCCCGATCCAATGGTGGTCGGATCCTGCGCTCAGATCTAACGCCTGAGATCTATCCTCCTCTTCAGCATGCGCTCTTCTTGTTTTTATTCAGATCTGATGACCCTCATGCTATCGGGAATTTTGGATGCGATCCAATGATCAGCGACGCTTCTCCTCCAAGCTTACACATCCTTCTTACTTGGAATAATTTCGACTCTACGCTAATTCCTCCTGAGCCTACGTTGTTCCTGTTTGTCCATCGATGCACACTTCGATCTTTCCATATTCACTGTTGTACTTGCCAGTGTTTCCTTCGATCATTCGATCTTCTTGCCTGTTGATCATTAGTGTTGTCCTCAAGCCATCATTACTGTTGTACTTGCCATCAATGACAAGCTTACGATTCCTGTAATACATTTGCCAACAATATTTATACAAGGAGGCATGGATCAAAATGGAGTTGATAGTCTCATACAAGCTTCAGTAGAATGGGGTTGTAGAGAAAAAGAATCGGTCCATCATCGATTCTACCAGGGCTATGATACATTACCAGGAGTTTCCTATGTTTCTTTGGGCATAGGCATGTAACTCGATAGTGTATGTGCAAAACAAGATTCCTCATAGGATATTGGGGGACAAGACTCTATAAGAGGCATTCTCATTGATAAAGGCAAAAATTGGACATTTGATGATATTTGGTTTTCTGGTCTACATCCATGTGCATGTGGAGAAGAGGAAAAATATGGAGCTTCGGGATAGAAGGTTATATTTTTTTGGGTACATCGATATAGGATATTCATTCTAGAACATATGAAGATATTTGTGAGAAGAGATTTTAAGTTTAAGGAGAACTTGTCATCTAGAATATCTCAGGATTCATCATAAGTGACAGAGGGAAAGGACAAGTAGGATATGAAGAATGAGTAGCAGTCAATAGTTCATACATCAAATGGAGAGGAGGATTTTTCCACTTCATTCCTATAATGAGACCTAGGTGGCTATTATAGACATTCAGGGATTTTGGTGAGGCTCCTAGGAGTGTTTTCAGAGAGCACAAGCCTCCAAGGAAGTTTGTGAACTATATGGCACTTATGATTAGCATCACTGATGTCAATCCTTACCATTTTTAGGAAGCAATAGATCAGCAGGTATGGCAGGATTCCATGGTAGAGGAGTAGACCTCTAATATTGTTGGGCACTTTAATTGTTTAATTGAATAGAAAATCAAAGTGTTCAATATAAATTGTCAACCCAGGGAAGTCTGTTATTTCATGATAATTGTGCGCAATCTATGCTAGATTATGAAAGAATATCTAATCTAATTGTAGTAGGGAAGTTTTAAAAACAAACAAACATTATCACTAACACAATTGTGCTGATACAGCTGGTGTTCTACAGATTTGAAATCATAATTGCGATCTAAACTGATGAATGTATAAAAACCCTAGATTGCCTACTCTAATCTAACTTTCTAATTTACTTTTGCGGGAAGAAGCTCTATACTATTTGCAGAAAGGAAATATACCTATTGCAAGAAGATACTTCATGCTTTTATTTCTCGGAAATGAGATTTTAACCTAATGCAGAAAAAGGGAAAGAAGTTCTCCAACAATGTTCAACAATCGACTTCTAATTCTCATGAGACAAGTTATGCACATCTAACAAGAAGGAACTAAACTATAAAAACAGTTGTATTCTAGAAATTTCTAACAGTCAAATCATTCACATTTAAAATAACTAATCTAGAATTCAAAATGGAGGGGAATCAGTGAGGAAGGTGGGCCCTTTCCTTATCACTGAATCTGCTCAAAGAAATAGGTTACAGTCTGCTAAAGGATTTCAATCCACTCTTTCATTTAATTTCCAAAAATGTCTGTGTACAATAAGCATTAATTTTCTTTCTCCAGTAAAAAAAACTCCTTTTCATTACAAAAGCTCTGTTATTTAAAGTCAGAGTCATTCAGTAGAACATAAATAGAACAGTATTGAGAATCCCTGATTCTCAATATGTTCATTTGATATCATTAATAAAAAATATAGAACTCTCCTTGATCAACATCGTGAGCCATCATATCTAATCAGCAGGTGTTTCAGCAGTTGTATAACAACAGGACTAGTGGCGTCTGTTGTAACAGCTTCTAGGACTGACGGGCTTCTATTGCAATAGTCGTGTAACAGCTTCCAGGATTGGTGGCCTCCATTGTAGTAGTCATGTAATAGCTTCCAATTTTGGTGCATAGCTGTAACAATAGTGAGTTTCTCAAAGTGGGTTGTTCTAAGAATTTTGATCATTAGTTAAATCATTTCATGGGTAAGATATGTGAACATTACCAATCAAACATGCTAAGTAAATGAAAATATAAAAGCGAGATGAATAGTTCATACCTTGGAAAAAAGGGTCTTAGTACTCATTATAATAGTCATTTAGCTTAGGAATGAGAAGGTTGAATGGACAAAAGATGTAGTGAAAAAGGGACATTTCTGAGTCCTAACATGCCCCCCAACTGAAGACATTGCATGTCCTCATGCAAAACACATTCAAACCTTACTTTGTAGCTGAAGTAGTTAATTGTCTCCTCCAGTGCAAAATTTCTAAGAGAAATTGCTAAGTGTCGGTATTGAAAAATGTTGTGTCCAAAATAAAATTAGTTGTGTCAACGATCTGTCTGAGTTTCTTTATTTTTGAGAAGACAATCAGTCTGAGTTGCTTGAGTAACAACTCGTGAAGGAAACACAGGTTCTTTCTTGAGAGGATCTTGTTTGCAAGCTTCTGGTATACCAGCATTTGTTTTATGACGTTGAGATCTCCTCTGTTTTACTGATTTTTTTGTAGCAGTAAGTTCATGTTTAGTCTTAACTGAGACAGTTGTTGTTCCTTTAGCAACTGGAACTTTGACTACCTCATATCCTGCCTCAAAGTAAATGTTTTCGCACTCAAAGCACATGAGTTCTTTGTTTCTATCCATAGTAGCTTTTGTTAGTGCTAGGATGTCCATGGTTATCTCTTCTGTATTCTTCTATTGAGCAGCCTCCACATCTTGTTTCAAGGTATTTAACTTTGCTTTGAGGTTATCATTCTCTGTTATTAGTGCAACGATTCTAGAATTATCTGTATTCTTTATATTTCTCTCTATTTGGGCAAACAATTGGTCAAGTGGCACATCCTCAGCATGATGTGTAGTTGATTCTTGTGTAACATATGTGTCTTTCAGGACTGGTTCTTGTGGAACAGTCTCAGCATGGAAAATTGGTTCTTGTATTACTAGCTCTGGTGGGACAATCTTCTGTGGAGCAGATGGTTCTAGTGTAATAGTACCGACCTGGACATCTAGCTCTTATGTAATAGTTGTGTTTGTCAGGACTGGTTCTTGTGGAACAGTCTCGACATGGACAGTTGGTTCGTGTGGAACCATCCCTACATCAACCATAGAGGATAGTGGATGAAGAACAAGAATAGTTTATTCCACATCTTGCCACCCAATTACAGCTTCGGCAGACCTGGTGGACCTAGTTCTTCTCCTGGGTAAAATAGAAATGAAGGCAGGGGTTTTCTTCTTTGTTGCAGGAGGAGGAACAAGGCATTCTTCCTCAACCACACAAGGAGGATATTCTAGTATACTTGGGTCTGCGATGAACTAGACATCGTCAATGGACATGTCATGCACAGAATCATCAGGTGGAGTTGATGATTTTGCTACGGTTTGAGTACATTCATTCTGAAAGGAGAGAATAGTTTCCTGAAGTTCATTGCATAAAGTAAAACCTGGTATTCGTACCTATATAGAATTCTCTGTCACAACATCTAGAGGTATTTGATTTGCTATTGATCCAATTTGGTCAAGAGATCTCCGAGGTTTTCCCTTGAATGGACGTTTTCATTTCTGAGAAAATGCACTAGTAATGATAGTAGGCATTTGATCGGTTGTTGCAACAATAGGAGGGTTTTATGTGAATGTCAATCCAACAACAGAGGAGGTAAGCAGACTTGATGTTATAGTGGATCGTGCTAACCTTGCTTTCTTTTTAGGTAATGCAGAGATAGGAACAAGGATGTTCTTTTCAGAGACAAGGGGTAGGTTCTCAATGATAGGTGTTGCAATGGACTGTGCTAACCTTGTTCTCTTTCTCAGTGATCCAGAGATAGGAGAAGGGGTTTTCTTTTTAGAGACATGGGGTAGGTTTTCAATGATAGGTGTTTTAGCCAAGTGCTATGATGCATGTATTGGTCAAGTGGTTGGTTTTTCATATGTTTGTTCGACCACAACTACAGGTTGTTGCAATGCAATTTTGTCGAGGCTTGTCTGGTTGGTGTTAGGATGGCTTTGGGTTATGCGATTTCTTTTCTGAGTCGTCTTATGGGTAGTGACATTAGGGGTTTGGACTATTGTTGCAACTGAGGGTAGAGGCTCAGGAACAGGTCCATGGGTTGTGTTTTCAAGGACTGGTGAAATCATATCTGTATGTATAGAATCTGGCTGGTCTGCTACAACAGGTAATAGGTTATGAAATGCCCATACCTCTGCGAATTAATAGGCCGATGAGTATTTGATTAGAAATGTAGTTCTTGGGGTTCTTGGATTTTTTTACAAAATGAGCCATGTTATGCAATGAATGGAGGAGAAAATAAGAAATGTTTATGAATTTCCGATGTCGCAAATGTGATAATAAGATGAAATCAGAAAAATAAACAACTTGGTATCGACCTTCGCAGGTAATGTACCTTTTAAGAAATTATGTGACTTTCCCCCATGGCTCTGGTAAGGAATTGACATCTACACCTCTGCCTTTGGTCTGAACTTTCTTAGTGTTGACGAGGAAACCCTTATGTTCATCTGGAAGATGTGTTTTTCTGTTAAACCATCGGTCTCCTATTCTTGTAAAACCCGCTACAGCAGCAATGCTTCCTTCTAACACTGGAATCCTTACCCCTTTCACCATTGTTCGGTAAGATTTTGACGAAACTCCAATACCTCATCCTCATTAAACCCCTTCAACTTTTTAAAATACGATATCCAGTCGGCCTGGAGAAATATTTGGTAGGCCTCTAGGTGTACCAACAAACTATCCAGAGTTGTGGGTTGTGGGTTCATATTTCATAGCTGATCCTTCCATGATGTTGCATGAGAGTCTAACAGGCATGTAGGAGGAGAAACTATCACCTAAATCAAAGATGCAACAAGCTCGAATGTGGTTTGTAGAAAGAATACAATGTCTCAGTAAAAAGAAGTGTGGGCAGAAAGGTGGTGGAGGTGTGTATAAAATTCGGTATGGACGGCTAGATTTATGTTCCCCCCACCCAACTAAGCAGATTGGCTCCAGGTGCATTGATTTATGAAAACCGGTTAGTAAATAGAAAACTGTGCTTTTATATCTTCATTACTTTAACATGTAGGATTAATGACGTACCTCATATCTTACTACACATAACGACCTGTCGGAGTAACCGCACAATCCAACTGCCATCTGAGTTGTGCAGAATAGCTGACATGATGAAGGATCGTGAGAGAAATGACAATTGGAACAGAGACGGAGTCCTTACTGTTGTTAGCCAACTGGAAATCATCGGATGTGAAGTCAATTCATTATGAAGCAGCACTTTCGGATAGAGAGCATCAGTATTGTCTAATCAGTGGTGCTATGGCATGGAAAGATTGGAGGGTTGGAGTAGCAGTATCAGAAAAAATGCAAAAAAGGAATAGTGAAGTGGTAAGAAAGAATAACAAAAATTAGTGTATCGGCAGGTTCTTCGGCAAAAATGGTAGAGGTAGGTGTAACAGCATGGAAATCGGCCAATTTATTGGAAGAAGGTGTAACAACATGGAAATCGGCCAATTTAGTGGAAGAAGGTGTAACAGCATGGAAATCGACCAATTTATCAGAAGAAGGTGTAACAGCATGGAAATTGGCCAATTTAGCGGAAGAAGGTGTAACAGCATGGAAATCGGCCAATTTAGTGGAAGAATGTGTAACAACATGGAAATCGGCCAATTTATTGGAAGAAGGTGTAACAGCATGGAAATCAGTCGAACACTACATTACTTAGTTTCTAGGAAGTTTTTCAACTTCCACGAACAAATCGTTTGACTTGTTCTGCGCTACTCAACCTTGTTGTTCATCAATCCACCTGCACACACATAACCACCTGATACCTTTCAAAGCTTTATTCGCATAGTAAAGAAAATACATAAATTTCAACTAAAAACAAAGAAATGAAAATTTTGCTGAGGTTATTTATATACAAGGTCTCAGCAAAAGAAGTCCTAAAGTTCATAAGGGGAACGAGAAAGCTCCTTTTAGTTTAAGAATTGATAACCTGTATGAACTGTACATCTAGTTTTGAATTCTTCCTTGGACAGTGGATGTTGATACAAACACAAGCGATGACCATCTGCATGTAACTATATATTGGATCCATCAATAGTAATCAATCAGAATGTCCCAATGGGAAAAACGGTGTCTACCTTGTAAGGCCCTAGCCATAGTGTATGCATCTTACCTTGAAATTACTTAAAGCGTGAATCATACAACAGAGCCCAATATCCTTTCTGGAATAATTTCTTCTTGAGGACTCGATCATGCCATTTTGTTCGTTGTTTTTGAATCACTGTGGTTTGATGGATGGCATCCAAACGCTTTTCATCAATCTTGTTGAGCTGCTATAGTCTGGCTTTCTGTGTCATAGTCAAGTCGAGGTTGACTGCTGATGCAGTTCTTAAGGTTTTGATTTCAAATTCAATGGGGAAAACAGGGATTTTTCCATATACCAGCTCGTAAGGAGAAAAACCAGTTCGGTAAGCCCATAGAGCTTCATGCAATCTATCAAACCAATCCCTACGATTTTCCCTCATTGCTTTAGTAAGAATGGATTTGATAACTTTGTTGGTGCTTTCCACCTGGCCATTACCTTGTGGATGGTATGGAGAAGCTATTCTATGTAAAACATGATATTTACTGAGTAGAGATTCAAATTTATATGATGTGAAAGGGGTTCCTCCATCAGTTACCAATTCTCTGGGAACGGCAAACCTAACAAGTATATATTCAAACAAGAATTCTAAGATAGCTTCTTATGAGCCTCTGATAAGTTCTTTTTCCTCCACCCACTTGGTCATGTAATATGTATAGACCAATATATATACTTTCTTATTGGAAGGTGGGTGAATGGGTCCTACAAAATCCATGGCCCATCTCTCAACAGGCTCTAACACTACCTAAGACTGAAGAGGCATCTCATCCCTATGAGTTGGCTGACCCATGCGTTGGAAAATGTCACAAGTTTGGACATACTTCTTGGCATCTTGAAATATGCTGGGCCAAAAATAGCCCATCCTTAAAATTTTATGCCCGGTCCTTTTATCAACAAAATGACCCCCACAAGGGCCATCATGGCAAGCTTTCAGCAGATCATAAACTTCATCATCCCTCACACATCTCTTGATTTCTTGGTCTAGGCCTGTGTAGAAGAGGTATCCTCCTATCCAACTATACCTAGCACTCTTTTGAATAATCTTCCTTCTTTCTCGAGGAGATAGATGTGAAGGTACCTTCCCTACAACCAAATAATTAGCAATGTTTGCATACCAAGGTGAGTGAGAAGATACTGCAAACAAATGTTCATCAAGAAAGGAATCATCTATAGGTGAATTATCATCATTTATATGTAATATTGAGAGAAAATCAACAACCACATTTTCTTTTCCTGGTCTATCCACTATAGTGATGTCAAATTCTTGCAGTAGTAACAACCAAATTGTCACTCAGACATTAGTAATTGGTTTATTCATTAGATATTTAATGGTTGTATGATCAATATGAATAAATGTGGGATAACCAGTTACATAATGCCTGAATTTATTGATTGCATAAAATACTGCCAAGAATTCTCTTTCAGTAACTGTGTAATTTAACTCAGCAGGAGCCATGTTCATGCTGATATAGTAGATAACATAGGGTTCTTTGTCCTCCTATTGCCCTAGTACTGCACCAATTGCAGTGTCTAAGGCATCTGAAGAAATTTGAAAAGTCAGAGCCCAATTGGGCCCTCTCAAGATGGGAGTTGTGGATAATTTATTTTTAAGATCTGCAAAAGACAATTCACAGTTGTCAGTCCAACGAAAGTCAACATCTTTTTTAAATAGAAAAAACAATGGAGAGGCAAGTTTAGAGAATTTTTTAATGAATCTCCTGTAATACCTGGCATGCCCTAAACAAATTCTTACCTCTTTCTGAGTTGATGGAGTTGGAATGTCCAAAATTACCTAGATTTTGGATGGATCTACCTGAATCCTTGCATCAGAGATGAGTGTCCCAGCACTACCCCTTCGTGCATCATCATATGGCACTTTTCTGTACTTAAAGAAAGATGAGACTGTCTACATATTTTGAGCACTTTCTCTAGATTAGACAAAGCTTTTTCGAAATTAGTACCATAAGGTGTAAATTCATCCATGAATATTTCCATACAGTCATTCACCATATCAAAGAAAATACCAATCACAGCTCTCTGGAAAGTGGTTGGTGCATTACACAAACCAAATGGGAGAACCTTGTAGGAAAATGTACCCCAAGGGCTAGTAAAGGTGGTCTTATCTTGGTCCTGTGGGGCAATCTGTATATGGTTATAGCCATTGAATCCATCTAGGAAAGAAAAAAAAATTCCGGCTAGGTTGTCTAAAAGCTTATCAATAAATGGCAGAGGGAAATGATCCTTCTGTATGGACTTATTCAAGGCTCTATAATCCACACACACACTCCACTTACCATTCGTTTTATGCAAAATAACCAACAATGATTCCCACTCGATGTCCGATATAGGATAGATGAATCCGACGTTGAGAAGTTTCTGAAGTTCTTCCTTAACAATTTCTTTAAGGTTTGGGTTCATCCTCCTTTGCAGTTGGAAAATGGGTTAGAATTCTTCTTTGATGCATATATGGTGGGTGCATAGTTCATAGGGAATGCCTTTCATATCCATGTAATCCCAAGAAAATGCTTCTTTATGTACAGTCAGTAATTTCATCAATCGGCGAGTTTCAACAATGGAGAGATCGGGATTGATGTTCAAGGTTTTTCTAGGTTCGAATTCCATAGCGACGCTCTTAGAACTGACTCTAGGAAATAATTCAACTGTTTTTGTTTCATCATATGCTATTACAGTGTTCATTGTTACAATGGTTGTTGTTACAACTAAATCAATTTGATTGTCAGCGATTTCTGAGAACATTTCCGAGTTCATTTCTTCCTGGGCAATAGGGTCAAAGACTCTGATCAATTGGTGGTGTGTGTTCTATGTAACAACAAAGGGGCCAAAAAAAAATCATTTGATTAACTCATCCTCCATCTTGTCTTTGAAAATTAGGGCCTTTCCTATAGTTAGCATAGGCAGAGCACTTCCATCCTCAATGTCCATCCATAGAGAATTTTCAGGTTCTGCACTGGGTGTAGCATGAGGATACAGGGTAAGTTTTTTTGTGTCATAACCATCAGATCTAGTCATGGAACCAGATCTACAACCAATGAAAGCATCAGCTGTAGCTAACCATGGTTGCCCCAGAACTAGAGGATGGCCTCCCAGATGAGATTTGGGTTGCAAAATAACAAAATCAGCAGGATACTCCCATGAGTCCACTGCAATGACTAAATCATTGATTACTCCTTTTGGTATGATGGTAGAGTGATCAACTAATTCTAGAATAGTAGGAGTAGGTCGGATTTGTGTTCTGATCTGTAGCAACTGCGTAGTTTCTATTGGCATGATGTTAATTGTTTCCCCTAAGTCAACTAGTACATGTGGAATAGATGTCTGTCCAATTTTAACAGTTACTGTAGGGTTTCTTGGGTCACCATATTTAATAGGTGGATTTTTTCCTAACATCAGCTCAGACAAATCCCCCACTACAGGCACTATGAGGGGATCTTTAGGTTTTCGTCCAGGTTTCCTGATACAAAGGTCCCTCACAATCTTGGTGTAAATAGGGACATCCCTTATCACTTGCAGTAGTGGAATATTAAAGTGCATATTTTTAAATTCTCCTAGGAGATTGAAAGATGGTAATTCCACAGGCTTAGTAATTTTCAGTCTTTCAGGGAATGGTGGGTCTGTTGATTCTATAATAGGTTGGTCAATTTATTCTATATCAGCAGATGGTCTCTCCCTTGATTCCTTATCTGATTCTGAATATGGAGCATCTTCAATTATTGGTTCAACTATTCTCCCTGATCTTAATTTTATTTCATCACAAGGCATAGGAGTAATAGATAAGGATGGTACATTATGTATGTCTATGTTCTGAACGACCTTATTATTTGGGTTTGGGTTAGGTTTCACAAACATCTGAGGATGTAGGGGAGGATTGTTTGGTGAGGCATTGGGCAACAATTGTAGTTGTTGCTGCTGGTACAGGGGTTGGAACTATTGTTGATAGGGGTTCAATTGGTGATGGTTTTGATAACTGAGTTATTGTTGAGGGAATCTCCCATATGGGTTCCATTGCCCATAGTGATTCTATTGTTCGGGCATAGGTAACCATGCATTGGGATCCTGATAAGAGGGTGGCATTTGATTTCGAGGGGGGGGCATTTGTCTGGCCATATGGTAGCTGATTTTTCCAATAATTAAATGCTAGAGGAGAGAATTGAGAATTCATACCTTGACCTCTTGGTTTCCATTGTCTTATTTGTGTTATTAGATAGACAACCTCTGCTTCCTCATTAGTTTCCTTCATTGATGCTTTTACACCTGGTAGAGAGGGACATTGGTTAGTGGCATGGTCTAATTCACAAATAAGGCATACCTGGACACTGTTCAGTGGGCACTCCCTTGGTGGATGTTTCTTTCAACATTTCAGACAGAAAATGTACAATACTTTCTCTGATTCTTCTTGTTTCTGTTTGACCTACAAAGCATCCATTTGTGAGGAAAAAGAGTTAATCATCTTTGTTTTGAAATTTTCTAATAGATTACCTATTTCTACTCTTGTTGCTACTCCATTGGCTGATTTATGCACCCTTGAAAAAGTGGTATCCTTGGTAGCTGACCTATTCCTTGTAGATCCTCAAGAACATATTTTGCAAATATCTACAATGTCCTCATAGGATTCCTTAGATATATCTCCCTTTCCAAGCATATTCAACATATCTAAACAATCTTCTCTAACTCATTTTAGAAAAATGGTTTTCAGAATGTCCTTACTCACATCCGGATGTCCAAACCTTTGTATATTATATTGGAGTCACTCCACAAAGCCTTCAAGGGTCTCATCCTCCTTCTATGACATCTTGAATAGTTCCTCTCTCCGTTCCCTTGTTCGACAGTAGTCTTGGTATTTGTTCAGGAAAATTTGCCTCATTTGTACCCATGTTGAAATGTTTTCTCCTCCAAGGCTCATGAACCATCATAACGCATTACCCTTTAGTGTAGCTAGAAATAGTTTAAGCTTCTGCACAGTGGTAGTGTAGTCATAGCTTCTACACAAAATGTCAAATTCAAATAGAAACTCATCCAGATCTTCAGTAGATAATCCATGAAAGTTTGGGAGAGTTGAGAGAGGTATGTTTTTCATAGGAGCCATCCCTCGTGTGGGAACATCAGAAATAGGAAAAACCAGGGTAGAGATAGTATTTTCATTGTTTACTTGATCCTCGTTATTCTGTGGATTCTTTTGGTAGAGATCTTCTTCATTATCCCCTTGATTCTCCATATGTACTCTTTCTCTCCAAACAATGTCCCACTCTTCTTTAGTGACTATCTGACCGTTGATCTAATAAACAACTTCTTCTAGATTTTCCATGTTCTAGGCTATACTTCCTTTATCTTCAATGTTCTCCAGTGTTTCTTGCTGATTTTTTGGTGACAATTCTTCAGCTTCAGCCCTTGATGAAAATGTCGTTTTGAGAAGGGGTATTTCTGTTGACTGCGGATCATGTCTTCTTTGAGGATTTGTAGGGAAAAAAATAGATCCTGAAGAAGAATCTGCTCTGGCTATAATCTCATCAACAATGGTTTGTCTCCCCAGTATGTTAAGATTTCTTCCTCCACGTCCTCTGGTACCTGTAGGGTTAGTATTTTGGGGGATTCGTTCTCACGTTTCGCGATGCATGCAGACTATTCATTCCTAAGAAAGAAAACTAGTGTGCTTACCAAAATCTATGATTATATTCCCCGGCAACGGTGCCAAAATGTTGGGCACTTTAATTGTCTAATTGAATAGAAAATCAAAGTGTTGAATATAAATTGAAAACCCAAGGAAGTCTATTATTTCAAGATAATTGTGCACAGTCTATGCTAGATTATGAAAGCATCTCTAATCTAATTTTAGTAGGGAAGTTTAAAAAAAAAAAAAAAACATTATCACTAACACAATTGTGCTGATACAGCTGGAGTTCTACAGATTTGAAATCATAATTGTAATCTAAAATGATGAATGTATAAAAACCATGGATTTCCTACTCTAATCTAACTTTCTAATTTACTTTTGTAGGAAGAAGCTCTATACTATTTGCAGAAAGGAAATCTACCTATTGCAAGAAGGTACTTCGCGCATTTATTTCTTGGAAACAAGATTTTAACCTAATGCAGAAAAAGGGAAAGAAGTTCTCCAACAATGTTCAGCAATCGACTTCTAATTCTCATGAGACAAGTTATGCGCATCTAACAAGAAGGAACTAAACTGTAACAATAGTTGTATTCTAGAAATGTCTAATAGTTAAATCATTCGCATTTAAAACAACTAATCTAGAATTCAAAATAGAGGGGAATCGGTGAGGAAGGTGGGCCCTTTCCTTCTCACTGAATCTGCTCAAATAAATAGGTTACAGTCTACTAAAGGAATTCAATCCACTCTTTCATTCAATTTCCAAAAATGTTTGTGTACAATAAGCGTTACTTTTCTTTCTCTAGTAAAAAAAAATCCTTTTCATTACAAAAGATCTGTTATTTAAAGTCAGAGTCATTCAGTAGAACATAAACAGAACAGTCTTGAGAATCCCCAATTCTCAAGCTGTTTGTTTGATGTCATTAATACAAAATCTAGAACTCCCCTTGATCAACATCATGATCCAACATATCTAATCAGAAGGTGTTGCAGCAGTCGTATAACAATAGGACTGGTGGCATATGTTGTAATAGCTTCCAAGACTAACGGGCTTCTGTTGCAATAGTCGTGTAACAACTTCTAGGATTGGTGGCCTCCATTGCAGCAGTCATGTAATAGCTTCCAAGATTGGTGCATAGTTGTAAAAACAACGAGTTTCTCGAAGTGGGTTGTTCTAAGCATTTTGATTATTAGTTAAATCATTTCATGGGTAAAATATGTGAATGTTACCAATCAAACATGCTAAGTAAATGAAAATATAAAAGCGAGATGAATAGTTCATACCTTGGGAAAAAGGGTCTTAGTACTCATTATAATAGTCATTTATCTTAGGAATGAGAAGGTTGAATGGGCAAAAGATGTAGTGAAAAAGGGACATTTATGGGTCCTAAAAATTATGAGGAATGATCTTTGGGACATAGTGTCAAGACCAAAGGGGAAGCCAGTTGTGAGTTCCATATGGATCTACAAGATTAATCATGCTACAGATGGTATCATGGAGAAGTTCAAGGAGAGATTTTTGGTGAGTGGTTTATCCTAGAAAGAGGGAGTGGACTACGAGGAGACATTTTCTCCAGTCACCAAGTATGATTTTATTCAAGTTTTTATTTCTATTGCTTCAATTATGAGGTGGAGGATACATTAGATGGATGTGAAAAAATATTTCCTCAACAAGATCATTGAGGAGGAATTACACATAGAGAAACCTCATGGATTTGAGGTACATGGGAAAGAGTCTAATGTGTTTAGGCTTAAGAAATAATTGTATGGACTCAAACATGCACCCAGGGCATGGTATTCCAGGTTTGATAGATTCTTGTAGAGTATGGGATTTACCAAGAGTAAGGAGGATTCTAACTTGTACTTCATACCTTTTGGGTTGGATCCACTCATGTTGGTTATGTACATTGATGATTTGATTCTCATAGGTGTAGAGAAGTGTATTACAAAGAATATTTGTCTAGTGAGTTCAAGATGAAGGAAATTGGCTTGATGCATTATTTCTTGGGATTAGAGGTATGGAAGGTATCCTATAATATCTTACTTGTTCAAGAGGAGTATGCAGTAGATATATTGAAGAGATCCATGATGAAGTATTGTAGACCAATAGCTACACCTATGATTACCAATTAAAAGAAGTTTGTGACTTAAAGTTCAAATTCGGTAGATCCCAAGATATACAGGAAGATAATAGGGTCCTTGATGTATTTGGTCAACATCAGGCCAGATATATGTTTTGTTGTGAAGACCTTGATTCAGTTCATGGTGGAGCCAAGGAAAGTGCATTGGATAGAAACAAAGCATGTGCTCAGGTACTTGAGAGGTATAGTGGAGTATGGATTGAGGTATCTTGGAGAAGATGGAGTGTATTTGAAGGGATACGCAAACTCGGATTGGGTGGGGAGTGCAGTAGAAAAAACAAGAACCTCATGGTGTTGCTTCAACTTGGGATCATCAATGATTACTTGGTTCAACTGGAAGCATACTTTTGTAGCACCTAGTTCAGGAGAGGCAGAGTACATGGAAATGTGTATGTCTATTTGTGAAGCTATTTGGATTCAAAAATTTCTTATAGGTATATTTGATCAAGAGTTAGAGCCTACAGTGATATACTGCGATAATTAGATTTGTATCAAACTCTCAGAGAATCCAGTATTCCATGATAGGTCCAAGCATATTGAGATCAAATACCACTTTATTTGAGATAGGATCTAAAAGGGAGAAATGAAGATTCAATATATTTCCACATCTGAGTAGGTTGTATATATTCTGACGAAGCTCTTGGTGAAAGGGAAGTTTGTGTTCTTCAGAGACAAACTTGGAGATGTGCATAATACTTTCCTTGCTAAGAGGGAGTGTTGATGTTAGTGGTAGCATCACATAGGTATCTTCACATAGGTATACGTGTCTAGACATGTGGAAAGAGTCCAAAGCCTTATACCTTGGTAAATTTACTTTAATTGAAGGAATTACTAAAGTAAAGTGATTTTATTAATCAATTAATTGATTTAATTAATTGATTTATTTAAGTAAATTTTAAAAATTAGCATTTTACTTTTATCCATTGATCTCAAGTGAGGTGAGAATTATCTCAACCTTCTTCGAAGATTAGGGTTAGGTCATATCTCAAGATTATAAATGCAAGGCTAAAGTGAAGGAGAAGACACATGTTGAAACTTGGAGGATTGGATCACAAAGGATTGTGATTCAAGGAGATCTTGGATAGGTGGAGAAGGACTTCCATCTAGAGATTAGGCCAAGGAGAAAAGAGAATAGAGGCATATGCAAGTGTGTTTTAGTCAATCAAAGCCAAATGAAAGGATTGAACATACACCACAAAAATCATGTAGTTATGGGTTGTACAACAGGTTAGACTTTGCCAGGTTTGTTTGCAATTGTAGTTCTCTTAGTAGGCCATTATCCATGTTATAGGAACCCTAATTTTATCATAATAAAATAATTCTCATCACTAGTTTTCCCTTCGGGGTTTTTCTAGGGGCATCTACCTTGGTGTTTATGTGTTCATGATTTGGTTTGTAGTTTTTCTTTCACAGTATTTATTTGAGTTGAATATTTCAACAATGTATTTTGTTTTGTGAGCTACTAAGGTCATTGAAGTAAGGAAATCACTAGATACAAGATACCTAGGTGATGGAGTAAGATGTTTTGAACACCTATCTCACTCTTGTTATCTCTCTCCCCTTTTTTCCCTCTCTCTATATCCATAAATCTCTCTCTCTCTCTCTCTCTCTCTCTCTCTCTCTCTCTC
>ML784009.1:203768-220604 GCA_009831015.1 Picea engelmannii
CAGAGGCAGAGTATGTTGTTGCTACAGAGGCTAGTAAAGAGATGATTTGGTTACAAAGGTTTATGGAGGAATTGGGAAAGAAGCAGGAGAACAACAGGTTGTACTATGACAGTCAGAGTGCCATTCACCTTGCAAAGAACTCATCTTTCCATTCAAATACTAAGCATATACAGTTGAGGTACCACTTCATATGATCCACCTTGGAATATGGACAATTGAAGATGGAAAAGATACACACCAGCCAGAATCCTGCAGACATGTTAACAAAGGGAGTAACCAGGGAGAAACTGAGTTCTTGCTCAGTTTAAGTTGGTCTTCAAGAATGAAGATGAAGATGAGAAATTTTCCAGGTCCAAGAAGGTTCAGGTCCAGCATATACACCAGCGATGGAGTTGTTGAGATCAGTCTCCAAGTGGGAGATTGTTGGTTGTGGAGCCTGATTATCTTCCTGATTTATAGGTATTTTACTTTCAGCTGTGTTTATACCCCATGAAGTATTTACACCCCAGAAGTATGTACACTCTTCCATGTGTGGGAGTTCAGAGGGGGGGTACCCCCTCTGTGGGGTCCGGGGGGCCTATCCCCTCGGTTGGGGCATGTGGGGGCAAGCAGTCCCCCAGCGAGGGTTTGGGGGCGAAGCCCCCGAAGCAAAAATTTCCTTGTAAAAGTATATTGTAATTTCATTGTAAATCTGGACCGTTCATTATAAGGTCACAGATCTAACGGTAGATATTATGTTAGGGTTTTTTTCCCTAGAAGGCAACCCTCTTTTATGAGGGAAATGTATCATAGCTATGGAGTGTGGTGAATATTGTATTTTGAGAGAGGAGACTGTGAGAGAAAGAAGAGGAAGTTACAGCGGGTTTTGTTGTAGGTTGTATCCCTTCATTTGCTGGATAATAATAAAGGAAGGACCTGGCAATTTCTCTAGTGGACGTAGCCCACACTGGGTGAACCACGTAAATCTGTGTCTCTCTTGTATTGTGAGTCTTCTGTGTTTTGTTTCTGCATTTGTTTTATTTTATTGCTCCGTGGTCCTATTTTTCTAACACAAGTTCCTACGAAGGTCTACAATGATCAGATACATTAGATCTATCCATTGGTTCAAAAGGTATGTCATATTTCTATGAGTAGTTGGATTTTGATGTAAGCATGAGAAATGGTTATGGAGATTTGAGGACTCTTCCTAGAGATATTAGTGGCTGCACGAGATCTTCTGTATAAGTCATATCTAGAGAAATAAAATGTTGGTATAATCAATATTTATCATTGATACTTCTTGTTAGAGTTGAGGCACATCTTGTATTTCTTGGCATGTGGCTAAGGGTTTTTGTGGTACATGGTTGAGAGCTTGTATTTGTGAAGTGGTTGATGTATTGAGAGGATGAATATCGGAAAGGGTTTTTTTATGTCTAGTTCATGTGAGGATTATTATATTTGTTCATGATAACATACACTCATTTGGCACATGAATAGATATATATATAGAGTCTTTGGGTAAAGGTTATGTATGAGGATACATGCATAGGGTATAGTTATAGTCTAGATATAATGATAGTTTGCATATCTATGTGAAAGAATTTGCAGAGGGTCAGAAGTTTTCAAAAGAAAGAAAACCCTAGTTTTCAGAAAACATACATAGGTTGCATAATAGATAGGTTTCATACATACGTGGGCTGCATAATAGAAAGGCCATGTACATATGCATGTTGAAAAACTATAGGTCATGTATCTGTTGCATTTGGTTGATACATGTTCAGTTCAGGTACATATTGATTGCAAGGAAGTAGTACAGGTTGGCTACAGTTCAGTGGTACAGGTTGTTACAGTGGTATATCTCACAGTGATAGTGTCATAGTGGTTCCATCATTCTACTTATACTTTAGGGCAGCTAGACGGGGCAAGGACAGGTGGTTGTAGCCACTTTTCATTTATATCCAGAGAACATAATGGGTTGTAGCCTACTTTTGGTTGTAGCCAGAGAATTGAGGAGTTCTATCTTCCCTCAGGTTGTATCCTAAGAATCTAGGGGGATGGAGCCTCCTTCCATTTGCAGCTGGAAAAAAAAGGAATTTGGTGCTTCCAATGAATGTAATTCTTAAAGACATATGAGAAAAACCATTTCGTGGTTTTCTCCCACTTTGGGTTTCCACGTAAAAATAGTGGTGTACTTTGTATGTGTATGATTGCTCATTTGTTCATTGTTTATTTACTATGCAACTATTGGATGATAGTGATACAATGATATGACACTTTCATTCCATGGTTAAAAAGGATTATATTTCTCTATTACTGATTCTCCCCCCCCCTCCCCTTTCGGTAATCCAACAATTGGTATCAGAGTAGGTTCCTTTAGAAATCAGTTTAACCACTAAAAGGTAGATCATGGAGAGAAACAACATGTATAAAAATGGAATACCACAGTCTGATGGACATAAGTATGCATTTTGGAACAGACAGATGAAAACATATATATGAGCACAGGGATTTGAAATTTGGCAATTAGTAGTAGATGGATACAAAGAACCAACAGTTCCACCAACAAGTGAAAAAGAAATGAAACTTAGTCAAAATAATTCCAATGCCACAAATGCACTTTTGACTGGTCTTGGTGAATCAGTATATACTAAATTTGTACATTGTAAATTTACTAAAGTGGTTTGGGACAAAATTCAAAATATTTATGAAGGAGATTCAAAAGTCAAAGAAACAAAGCTTCAAACTTACAGACGTCAATTCAGAAAAAAGAAGATGAAGGAAGATGAGAATATTGTAGCTTACTTCTTACGAGTCAATGAAACAGTGAATGCAATCATAATATTGGGAGAAGAAATTGAAGAATATGTAATTTTTAAAAAGGTACTGATATCTCTTCCTATGATATTTGATCCTAAGATATCAACACTAGAAGAAAGAGAAGATATAGACTCAATAAGCATGAACGAACTACATGGAATCTTCACAGCATATGAAATGAGAACTGGACAAGAAAATCCATATAGAAAAGAAGCAGTTTTCAAAGCATCCAAAAGGTCAAAGAAAAAGGGAAAGAAAAAGGAACAAAGCAGTAGTAGTGACTTCTCAGAAGATGATAAATAAGAAGTGGCCAACTATGTCAGAAGATTGAACAAGGGAACCAATGGTAGATATAAAAGTAAGCTTCCATTGATTTGTTTTAATTTTGATGGTATTGGTCATTTTTCTAACAAATTTCCTCATAAGAAAAATAAGAGGAATGATGAAGATTACTCAAATAGAAAACAAACATATAAAGGAAAAATAACCAAAAAGAAATATTTCAAGAAA
The DNA here is from genome assembly GCA_009831015.1 of Picea engelmannii. Taxonomy (NCBI): domain Eukaryota; kingdom Viridiplantae; phylum Streptophyta; class Pinopsida; order Pinales; family Pinaceae; genus Picea; species Picea engelmannii. Next base: position 207,075 of record ML784009.1, read on the forward strand.
ATCTTATGCACCAAAGAAGACATCTCCTCATTAGATGAAGATGAAGTCAGTGACAGTGAGACAGAAAGAATTCTATTCATGGAAGTAGAAAAATATTATAAAGAAGACACTGAAGAAGAATATGAAGAGGAAGAAGTTGACAACCGAAAAGAATTGTTGAGTACCATAGAAGTTATAAGAAGAGAAAAGAAGAAAAACAAGAAGCTACAAGAAAAACTAGACAAGAAAGAAGACACTCGGGAACTAGAATAAATGATCATGAAATTGAAGGTTCAAATAGAAGAAGATAAAATAATTGAAGAAGAACTCAAAGAATTTCTATAAGAAAGAGACAGGATCATTGAAAATTTGGAAGCAGAGATTGTCACATTGAGAAAGGATCTTCAAAAGAAAAATATGCAGAACAACTAAAAAGTTTTGGATGACATTATCAGCAGTCAAAAGCCTCACAATGACAAGTTCGGACTAGGATATAATCAGACAGAAAATGGATCAAGCTCCAAAGCAACAGAACAAGAAACAATCAAAGAGAATAGTAAGGCCTACAAGGAATATGGCATTCCTCCATCGAGAAGATTCATATTTTAGAATCAATGACCGACAAAAATAAACAGGCCTCAGGGGGAAGAAATATTCATAAAAGTAAGTCCTTTCAGAAGATCTTCAACTCCCAGGTATCAAACTATCTTTTTTGGTTTATGTTATGCATGCAATAATTTTGGACATAAAGTTGTAAATTGCAGAGCTAATAGGAGGAACATAAACAACTTTGAAAGTCATACAAAAAATGGTTATCCAAGAAGGTTTATTGAAACATAGAGAAGAATATACAATAGGTTTGAATCATTGAGCACTTAAGTGGAATGCTACAAGTGAAACAACTTTGGAAACATGGCCAAACATTGTAGAATGATAGTCCCTCCTAGAGAACCACAACATAACAACAACAATCACAGACAGGAACCTCAGAAGAGAACATGAAAAAGAAAGTAGAATCAGTATAGCAATGAAGAATGCACACTCTCTCTACAAGATAAGAAGAAGAAACATGGTTGGTATGTTGAAAGTGGCTATTCAAAACACATGAAAGGTGATAAAGACAAGTTTCTTACATTAAGAAAGGAAATATATGGATCATTCTCCTTCGGAAACGATGATTCAGCTAAAATCATTGGAAAAGGCACAGTTAGAATTGGAAACAAGAATACCAAGGCAAAAAAATTTCTACTAGTAGAAGATATGAAACATAATCTTCTAAGTGTAAGTAAAATGTGTGACCAAGGTCATAAAATTACTTTCGATTCACAGAAGTGTGATAGAAGAAAAGAAGGTTCGCGAAAATTGAATGCAACAACTGCAAGAACTTCAAGCAACATATATGTATTAGGTGAAATTGGAAATGAAAAATGTTGTCTAGGAAAGGAAGATGAAATTTGGCTATGGAACAAAATAATGGGTCACATACACTTTGATAACCTTGTTAAAGTCAACAAAAAGGAAGCAGTTAGAGAAAGGCCCTAGATCACGAAACCAACCAACACTTTATGCAACCATTGTCAACAAGGAAAGAAAACAAAGACCAGGTTCAAATCAATAGAATATTCAATGACAAGACCACTTGAAATTGTCCATATTGATCTAGTAGGACCAACTTCAACAAAGGGTTGAAAAGGTGAGAAATATTTTATGTTACTAGTTGATGATTATACAAGAATGGATGCAATTTTCTTTCTCAAGAATAAGTCAGAAGCTTTTGAAAACTTCAAGGTCTACAAGGAGATGGTTGAAAATGAAATGGATTCAAAAATCAATTGTTTGAGATTTGATAATGGAGTATAGTTCAATTCAAAGGAATATATGGACTACTGCAACAAGCATGGAATAAAAAGGCAATTCTTTGTTGCTAGGACACCTCAAGAGAATGGAGTTGCTGAAAGAAAGAACAAGACAATACAAGAAATGGCTCGAACAATACTAATGGATTCCAAATTGACATATTTTTTTTGGACACATGCAGTGCATAGAACATTTCACATTCAAAACAGATTAATGCTCAGAAACAACAATGACAAAAATACCTACAAGGTATGTAAAGGAAGACCGACATATGTGAAGCACTTGAAAGTATTTGGAAGTAAATGCTATATCAAAAGAGAAGATGGTAGAATGGGAAAGTTTGACTCTCGTGTGGAAAAAGGAGTACTTGTTGGTTACTCAAGTACAAGGAAATAATACAAGTGTTACAATATGAGGTTGGACAAAGTTGTGGAAATCATCATCGTGACAATTGATGAAACAACTGGATGAAAATTAAAGGAAGAATAAAATGAATCAATGGAACAAATTTATGAAGAAGAAGTAGAAGGGGAAGATGAATAGGATTAGACAAAAGTATAAGAGAAAGTTCAGCAAGTGCCTCCAAAGGCACCTAGAAATCGAGTACATAAGAATCATCCTTCAGATCAGATTATCGGAAACAAGGATGCAGGAGTTGATACTAGAAGAAGAATCTGTTCACCAGAACAAATTCACCTAGCACTCTTATCAACGATTGAACCAAATTTTTTTGAAGAGGCCAACAAGGATGAATTCTGGAATAAGGCCATGCATAAAGAATTGGATCAAATAGAAAAGAATGACACTTGGGAATTGGTTCCAAGACCAAAGAATAATAATGTGATTGGCACAAAGTGGGTTTTCATAAATAAATTGAATGAAGATGGACAGGTTACAAGGAACAAAGCTATATTGGTATGTAAAGGATACGCACAGGTTGAAGGAATCAACTTTGAAGAGACATTTTCCTCAGTTGCTAGAATGGAAGCAATCTGATTGCTTTTAGCTTATGAATGCTCCAATATTATTAAAGTTTATCAGATGGATGTAAATCATGTTTTATGAATGGGGAACTTGAAGAAGAAGTCTACATAAAACAACCAGAATAATTTCAGTTGTTAGAAAACATAGATTATGTGTGTAAATTGAAGAAGGCCTTGTATGGTCTAAAACAAGATCATAGATCATGGTACTCTAGACTGGATAAATATCTATAGTAGGCATGTTTCAGAAAAGGAAGTGCAAACAACAAACTCTACATCAAGGTAATTCAAGATAGTATTTTATTAATTGAAGTTTATGTTGATGATATTATTTTTGGAAGTAATGATGACAGGTTAAGCCAACAATTTGCAAAGGATATGCAGAATGAATTTGAAAATTCATTACTCAGAGAACTATCCTTTTTTATGGGTCTTCAAATACGTCAAAGAAACCAAGGAATTTTTATTTCTCAAACTAAGTATATCAGAGAAATGATAAAGAGGTTCGGAATGGAAGATTGAAAACCAGTTACCACTCATATGAAAACCAGTTGCAAGTTGAGGAAGGATGATGATTTAAAGTCTATAGACCAGAGGAAATACATGTCAATGATGGGTAGCTTACTATATGTAACAACATCCAGACCAGATGTAATCCAGGCAGTTGGATAGGTGGCACGATTTCAAGCAGCACCAAAGGAATCACATGTCTTAGCAGTGAAGAGGATTTTCAATATCTCAAAGGAACAAAAGAGTTTGGATTATGGTATCCAAAAGGAAAGGATCTATCACTTATTGCATACACAAATGCAGATTGGGTAGGTTGCATTGATGAACAACGAAGCACTAGTGGAGCAACGTTCTACTTAGGTGAGTTTTTAGTATCTTGGCTAAGTAAGAAACAATCATCAATATATTTATCTATAGCTGAAGCAAAGTATATTGCAGCAGCAGGTTGTTGTGCACATGTTCTATGAATGAAACAAACTTTGATAGATATACAGGTTGAGTATGATGAGTCCATTACAATCTATTGTGATAATACAAGCACCATCAATATCTCAAAGAATCCAATGATGCACTCCAATACTAATACCATTCCAATAAAATATCACTTTCTACGGGAACAGGTTGCAGAGAAGAACATCAGATTTGAATATGTGGGCACAAAAGAACAAGTGGCAGACATCTTTACAAAACCACTTCCACGGGAAGCCTTTGAGTATCTTCGCCAAAGACTCGGAGTAATTTCTACTCCAAAATGAATTATTTTGAATGCTTATCTTATATTCATTAGACATGAGGAAACACCATAAAGAGGACAGTTCAGGATGGGAGATGAGTTTCAGGAAGAGTTCATTTAGGGGGAGCAACCCCAGATGGAAATATACCTTTTGTTGAGGAAAAGATATAAAATGATCTTACTCAAGAATTTTCAGATCTTACTTGGCTAAATCAAGATATACAGGAATATCACCCTATGTTTATAGCCATCAAAATTTGTTTCCTAATCCACAAGTATTGATTACGAGTGCCTAGGCTGATGTTTTTTTATAAATGAAAGTTTGCTGAAAAATTCATTATTTATGTAATTTTCTTAATATAACGGATGTTGAAATAATATGGAGACAGAAGTAAAAATTCCAAGTCAATAATCAAAACATATGAGAAATAAAGCAATAGTTTATTCCATTCCAATTTATCAAAATCATCGTTCTCTTTATAATATTCCCTGAGGAAGATTGGACCAAAGTCAAAATTAGATGTCTTCAATGAAAGCCATACAAAAGGACATCAAGAAGAAAGTAAAAGAATGAAGTTTAAAAGCTGGATCAGCTTGACACAGATTGTTTCCCACTCAAATCTACACAATAGCCTTTATCAGTCATGAAATTTAATTCACAAATAGACAAGTCTACACAGACTATCAAAGATAGATCAAGACCTATAAAAAACAAGTGTTTAAATGATGTAATTCATCCCTGAATCTTGTTGTCTACAATAGGACCTTGTTATCATAAAAGATAATTAGGCATTCAATGAATTAAAGAATGAATGAAAACTGAAATATCTCAATAAAACTCAAGAGAAAACCTTAGTATGCTTCTCCTTCTATTCTCCTCATGTTCCTCCTTTTCCCTTTGCCTTTAAGCAATCAGAATTAGTTGAAGTAGTTAAACTACCTATTGGCCCTTGGTCATGTATGAAGAAAGAAAGTGAAGATTAAGTAAGAAGAAAGACAAAGTATGAAGTTCACAGAAGGAACACAAACCGAGGAAGGGTCGAAGTGGTTAAAGAAGTAGAAAAGAAGCAACGAAATAAAGGAAAGCAAGTCATTGAAAGAGAAGATCAAGGAAGAGAAAGAAACAAAGAAGATAGATCATGGACAATTCAGCAAGTGAAAGAAGATACTAATGGGTGCTTTGGAGTACCTCACGGAAAATAAGGAAGAACAGTTTGGCGAAGTCCTTAAAATGTGGGTTATGTGGACCTAGGGTTTTGGCACCTAGGCTTCAGTCTAGGGTTGTCTAAGAGTCATGGAATGTAAAAATAGAGGTATAGAAGAGTTGAGAGGGGATGATAGTGATGTTGGGATGTAAAAGTGTTATGTTTTAGAGTATTCTTGTATTTTAGGTGTTCAACTGGGTGTGAAGATATACTCTACAGTTGGGTGTGTAGGGAGAGAAAATAAAGAAAAACAGAGAGGAGGATCTGCAGCTGAGTGTGCAGATAGGACTGTGTATTTTCATCTACTTAATCAATAAACACAGTTCTGTGGACATAGCCCTAGGGATACAATAAACCACGTAAAAGCATGTTGTTCCATGTAATTGATGTTTTCCTATTTACTGTCTTTTATACTATTATTGCATTGATATTGTTCTTGTTAAAGATAAGAAGTTATAACTTATTCATGAAGCTAATATAATACTATTAAGAATATCTAGGTTATTCCTTTGGTTGTAGACACATGTGTCCTGCAACCCCCCTATTGCTAATTCGGGTGAGACTTCAACTGCTTCACAGGTGTTTCCATAAGGGCCAGTAGTTAGGGTTTGTTGGTGCATTGTTTAGTGTTGAAACCTTGGTCTACCCCTATGCCAATAAATGGTTTTGTTGTATTCTAGTATAGTGTCATGCCTTTTGTCTTGAAGAATGCACCAACCATCATTTCTAGGGTGGTGGTCGAAGCATTTAAGGAATATTTACACAAGTTTTTGGAGGCATACTTTGATGACTGGGCAATTTTTAGCCTACTAAAAGATCATATTGAATGTTGGAGATTAATGTTAGATAAGTGCAGACAATGTCAGATTTCCCTGAACTTGAAGAACTTCATTTTATTTTCACCTTTTGGAGTATTTTTAGGACACATTGTGTGTAAGCAGGGGTTGTTGGTAGATCCTTCCAAGATTGCTATCATTGTTGATCTACCTCCTCCTACTTCGGTTAGACACCTGCTCACTACATTGGGAAACACTGGATACTACAAAAAGTTTATTAAGGACTACACACAGATAAAAATACCTATGGAGAAGCTATTAAAATAGGATAGTAAGTTTCAATGGACGGAGGAATGCCAACAGAGCTTCGACACATTAAAGCAGAAAATGGTCACTGCGCCTATTTGGTTTTTTCCATATTGGAGTAAGGAATTCCATGTTCATGTCGATGCTTCATCCATTTCATTAGGATTAGTTTTGGCACAACCAGGTGCAGGAGATATTGACCACCCTATAGCCTTTTCTAGCAGGAATATTTCTACATCTGAAATGAATTATACTACCAGCGAAAGAGAAGGCTTATCTATGGTATATGCGTTGCATACGTTTAGACATTACTTGTTTGGAGGACATTTTAAGATGTTTACTAATCATTTTGCATTGAAGTACTTAGTCAATATGCCAATGTTGGGGGGAATAATATTCATATGGTTGTTATTATTTCAAGAATATGATTTTGAGATTGTGGTCAAACCAGGAAGAATGAATAAGGGACCTAACCACTTATCCAGGTTAAAACATGGAGAGGAACCCACCAGTTTGGATGATACACTACCAGATGTACAATTGTTGGCCATCATTAAATTCGATGATCACTTCGCCGAGATAGTCCAATTCCTGTCCACAAGAATGGCACATCGCAAGTATACAATTATTCAGAAGAAATAGTTGGTAGTCCACGCTGAATATTTTCAACTTATAGCTGGATAGCTATATAACATTGGACCAGATGAGATCTTGAGGAGATGTGTTATATTGGAAGAAAGACCATTAATTATTGTAGAAGCACACAAAGGCATCACAGGAGGACATTATGCAGGGAAAGAAACAATGCAGTAGGTTCTCAAAGCTAGCCTCTGGTGGCCCACTTTACATAAGGATACTAAGGAATACTATAGAGCCTGCGATGTATGTCAAAGGATACAAAATCTTTCTAGAAGGGATGAGATGCATTTAGAACCTCAGTTAAACTTACATGTATTTGGGAAATGGGCTATTTACTTTGTGGGACCTATCAACCCACCAAGAAAGCGCACATGAGCTCGATATATCATCACTGCTACAAAGTATTTGACCAGATGGGAAGAAGCAGGAACAGTTAAAGACTGTAGTGAAAATACAGTTGCACGATTCATATTTGATGATATCATAATCATATTTGGATGCTCAAAGATCCTTGTGAGTGAACAAGGCACACACTTCATTAACAAAACTATTGAATCCTTGACTCAGGAGTTCAAAGTTCACCATCAGAAGAGACACCATATCACCCACATGCGAATGGTATATTTGAAGCTTTCAATAATATATTTGAGACAACGCTGACCAAGATTTGCAATTTTAACATAGATGATTGGGATTTGAGAATTACAACAATGTTATGGGCTTATTGAACTACTTTCAAAAATTTAACAATGCAAGCTCCATTCAAGTTAGTTTATGGCCTAGAAGTAGTGGTACCTATGGAATATTTGGTTCCTAGCTTAAGAATTGAAACATTTACAGGTATGGATGAAATAGGCATTGTTCAAGATAGGATCGTATAGTTGATAGAATTAGAGGAAGAAGGATTTCATCAGCAGGTACAAAAATAACAAGAAAAGGATTACCATGATAGACATATCAAGAAGAAAGCATTTAAATAAGGAGATTTGGTACTTTTATATGACAACAAGTTCATGAAGCATCCAGGGAAGTTCAGGACACATTGGATCATACCATTCGAGGGTACCTATGTTACAGAAGGTAGAGCTATGTAGTTGAAGACTCTTAATGGATAATGGAAGGATGGTTTAGTAAACGCGAGTCGATTAAAGTGGTATCGTGACAACTAGTTGTCTTGCAGCTCTCAATAAAAAGAAAAGGAAGAAGGGTCTAGGTACTAGGTGCAATTGAAATTGGTTACCAGACACAAAAAAGATACTCTACACATGATAGGGAGGAACAAAGAAGAAAGCATAGGCTGCTCCATGCAGTCTGCAATCAAAGTAATATATAAGGCTCAACCCTGCAGTGACTCGGGACGAGTCACGGGTGAGTGTTCGGGGCCTGTTGGCCCTTGGTCATGTATGAATAAATAAATTGAATATTAAGAAAGAATAAAGACAAAGTATGAAGTGCATGGAAGGCACACAAACCAAGGAAGGGTCCAAGTGGTTAAAGAAGAAGAAAAGAAGGAACGAAGTAAAGGAAAGCAAGTTGTTGAAAGAGAAGATCAAGGAATAAAAATAACCAAAGAAGATAGATCATGGACAAGTCAACAAGTGGAAGAATATACTAATGGGTGCTTTGGAGTACCTCGTGGAGAAGGAAGAACAGCTCGGGGAATTCCATAAAATGAGGGTTATGTGGACCTAGGGTTTTGGCACCTAGGCTTCGGTCTAAGGTTGTCTAAGAGTCATGGAATGTATAAATAGAGGTCTAGAAGAATTGAGAGGGGATGATAATAGTGATGTTGGGATGTAAAAGTGTTATGTTTTATAGTATTCTTGTATTTTGGGTCTTCAACTGGGTGCAAAGATCTACTCTGCAGTTGGGTGCACAGGCAAAGAAAATAGAGAAAAAGAGAGAGGAGGATCTGCAGTTGAGTGCCTAGATAGGACTTCATATTTTCATATACTTAATCAATAAACCTAGTTCTGTGGACAAATCCCTAGGGAGAGGTAAACCACATAAAACCTTGTTGTCACATGTGATTGATGCTTTGCTATTTACTGTCTTTTATACTTTTACTGCACCTATATTGTGCTTGTTAAAGATTAGAAGTTATAACTTATCTGTGAAGCTAGTATAATACTATTAATAATCTCTAGGTTATCTTACGTTGTTGTTATGGAATCATCTTGCATTTCCTCTAGTTTTATACACATGTGTCCTGCAACCCCCCTATTGCTACTTCGAGTGAGACTTCATCTGCTTCACGAGTGCTTCCGTAAGGGCCAATAGTTAGGGTTTGTTCATGAGATGTTAAGCATTGAACCCTGGGTCTGCCCCTGTGCCAACACTACCTCTTTAGTTAAGTTAACTAAAAATCAACTAACTTTTTAGTTAAGGGGGAAAAGTAATAAAATCATAATAAAGGTTTTTAATAAATAATAACTAGTAGGTGGGACCCCTTGTGACTCCCTTTAGTTCTTAAACAAACATAACACAATTACTTGATTAATCAAACACATCCCTCCTTGTGGCTCCCATTATCACTATAATAATTTCACAATTTATATCAATGATAATTGGGATCATATCCAAAAATATATTACCCATATATCCAAAAAATAGTATGTTGTCCAAAATTTTGGAAGTCAACTATTCTCAACAACGAATAAATAAAAACACTTAAAACCCATATTTTCCACTCTGAGAGGCAATATTTCCCTTGTTGTTGATGTCACCCTTTGATCTCTCAAAATTTTCCTTAGGATGTGTGGAGCCTTTAGGCCTAATATCACTAATCACATCAGAGCAATCATCTCTCAAATGCATGCAGGAGGACATGTATTTGGCAGAGTCATTTGAGGGTGAGGAGGGGGCAACAACAACTTTTCCTTTGTTAGGAGCATTGTGGGCCTCCGTTTTTAACCTTTTTCTTTCATGGGAAGACTGTACTAGTGAGTGGACAGGGGCATATTGGACAATTTTGTTAATAGGTGGAGGAGCAAGTAGAGACAAGTTAGGCCAGCCACGATGTTGGGAGACTATCGGATGGACAATCTCTTTCATTCCATCATTTTTAGGGAATTTAGGTTGCAATAAGACATGAGAGGGTATTGGGATACCAGGGACATGCGGGGCTTGTAAGGGAGTCCTTTCTGGCCTAGGTTGGACCACTCCTTTCCCAATCTAGTTAAAAAATCCAGCTTGAAATAGTTGGCCCAACTCTTGTGAGTCTGCATCAAAATGTATAGAAAACCTTAGCCTTCTATGGACCCTATTCCAATTTCCTATTCCTCTGTTACCACGGCCATGGCTACCTCTGCTGAAAAATATCATTCATGTATGCATTATTGATTAACAAATAGTTTCTTCAACAATCATACATGACATCTCTTTTAAATATGAAACAAAGTTTGACTTAGCAACACATCAGACTCATGCAATCCAATCCATACAATCCTTTAACACTTGTCAATGAGAAGGGGGTGAATAAGGGTTCTGGGATATGTGAGGGATTGTATTGAATGAAAAGTGTTAAAATGAAGGGGGATAGATCATGATTACTACTCAGCAAATCATCAAACAATCAATTGTATCATAATCAAAGAACAAATCATTGTAATTCATCCTTGTGCCAACTTTTAACTGTCAAAATATAGAGTTTATCTTAACTGTAATTCAATTTTAAGAACAAGGAGTGGATAGTGAATATGGGGAGGCGAGGGGACTTGTAATGTACGAAAAGTGAGAGAAATGTAGGGAAAAGAATGAATATTGTTCATAAAACCAAGTAAGTAATCCATAAAAACAACTTTGTACTCAATACAAGAGATTCCAATACCAATTAAAAAATTACTGTGTGTCAAAACTGTTCACTTTCCCATATTCAATTCCTTTAAAATTTCTCAATTAATACAGTCTATAATCATACTCGGAATCACTATGTATTTCAATAGTCCTGTTATGAGAATACTTAGTTTCTTTCTTTTCCTTTTTTTTTTAATTTAAAACAAAATCAAAAGAAACACAACCATATTGCTTCATCTATGTCCATCATATATCACTATAAAATATCAACCACTACACATAATTCACAATTTCCCAAATCAAGCATAGACACAAGTCCTTTTTCTAGACTGAACAGACCTTTAAAACTTGCTCAATTTCATGCCTTTTCATTATACCAACGAACAAAACATTGCAATAAAACCATAATACAGAACCACGCTTCATCCTTGATGGTCTAATTAAAATAAAACATGCATGATGCCTCCATAATACATGCACAGTGAAACAACGAAATCACAGTCATCAATTTCCACAATTTTCCATGATCCCAATCGAAAATAATGAAACACACAGTCACCAACTTGCAATTGACAACGATCCAAAGAATAGTGAAAAGAGGCAGCCCTGTGACTGTACATTACCATTGATTCCCATTCAATCAATTTAATCAAATAAAAACTAGCTATGTTTTCTAAGCAACTGTCATAATGAAAAAGAGGAAGCCCCTTAACTATATATCATTTCTTATCCTTCATCACAACTTCCCAATAACTCAATCAAACAAAGATGAGATAATACTCAAAGAAATTTTCATGACAACTCCACCAATCTATGATAATTGCAAGACGCCTGTCAAGAGTAAGAAAAATTGGGAACGGCTAAAATCGGGCTCTGTAAATAACAAACAGAAAGAAGCAATTAAGAGTTTGCTCGGTCAAAAATAACCCTGAGAGACTCGAGGTTCTCCGACATATCAACCAATAAGCAGATGCCCTTCGATACAAGCACATGGTTTCTTATAACTCCCAATCTGTGCAATGGTGCAACAATTCAAGGATGGGTAGGGTAGGATAACAATGCAGAGGAGAAACAAATTGCCATTTGACAGCAACGAGTACCCAGAACACACAGAGGCATAACCCTGGTGCATTTCTCATGAGCTGAACCAATCTATAACAATTCCAGTGGGAATATAGACCCGAGGCATAACCAACAACCATAAGCATACATCTTGGAGAAATATCCATCCTATAACCAACTTATGAGATATGTTGATGTCAATACCACGAAAATAAATCCCACGACTAGGTGGATAACCCACGACCATGGCTATGGAAAATACACAGTGACCAAAAGGTAGTTCGAAAACATACATAGAAACCAATAGAAATCTGAATACAACTAGACATAGTTACCCATAATTGTGAGGAAGTGGCCAGCAAGGTTGAACAGAGTGAAACCCTGTAGAATTCCTGCAAAAACCCCGATAGATCTAGAATTCTAGTGAAATTGAACACATGCAATTTGTTGATATTCAAGGGATGAGAGAAATTTTTTGCTCCATAAATCAGAGAATTATATTAATAAAAAATGAATATACATGAGCAACCATCCTCAAAAATAAGAGAGGAGGTGAATATATAGAATTTCCAACATTGAAATTCTAGTCAAAAAAACTAGAAATAACTAAAATAGGTGTCATAAGCTAAGGGAGACCACATAGTTCGACCTAGACCACTAAATATACATGTCACACACTCATTAATTTCCACAAGAGTCAAGTTATGCGCATAAGTTCACTTAAGCTCACTTAACTGACAAGAGAAGTAGTTCCAACTCACTTAACTGACCCAAAATAGTAGTTACTAATAATAGTAACGGCAAAAATCATTAATTAAGGAAAAATATCTCACTCAAAGAGGAGGTGTGCATTCCCCAATAATAGATGAGTTTTTTCATGGGGGAGTTGGAATAAATCATGAATAAATCAAGAAAATCAAGAATAAATCGAGAAAATCAAGAATCAGGAGTTGAGTCTTGATCTAAAATTAGCGGTTTTCCCTAAAATCTAGGGATGAGGCACCCTTCTTCTCTATGTGGAAGAATTAGGTGAAATAAAGTGTAAATGAATGTATTAACCAAGATCTAGGATTTTAAGCTAGGTATAAACTAATGTAAGTTAGGGTTATGCTCCAACACCCCCCCTTAAGCCTAATTGTAATGACAAAAAATTTGAGTCCCGACAACTTGGCCATTTTATGTACTCATTACATAAAAGAACTCCTCATGAAAAGAGGAAAGAGGGAAAACCTCGTGGGAAACCCACGCCCCCCCCCCAAAAAAAAGAAGAAAAAAAACGTTGAGTGGCCAAAAGTGACCTACTCAGTTGTCTCCACCACTCCAAGCATAGCTCTCAATTCTGAAAATTTCTTTTTAGTGAAGGACTTGGTGAAGATTTCTACAACCTACTGCTCTGTGGGGCAGTACTATAGTGAAATGACTCTTTCATGGAATATCTTGCAGATGTAATGCATGTGATGAACTTCCCATCTGCGAGAAGCATAAATGGTCAAAACTAGTCGAATGGAGTCCATTTTTGCAACAGGTGCAAATTGTAAATTCTAACCTTGTACAATATCTACTGCAAACTGATATTCAGAAAAGAACATAAAAGATACAATGGCAAATACAAACATTACACAGATATTTTTCACCTGGAAACCCAAACCGGGAAAACCAACATATATTATATTCATACATTGTGT
>ML784009.1:224443-235900 GCA_009831015.1 Picea engelmannii
CTTACCACAGTATTGAAGGCGTTCAAATGCTCTGCCACTGAGTCTCCATCTCTCATCCTCAATTTATACAGCTTCTTTCTCAGGAATAGTTTATTTACCAGGGACTTAGACTGATACAACTTCCCCAACTTTTCCCATAAATCTTTGGCTGTAGCTTCCTCTGAAACATTCAGTAATACTGAATCGGAGAGACATAGTCGAATTGTTCTCTTTGCCTTCTGATCCGTCTTTTTCCAGTCATCTGCAGAAGTTCCTGTAGGTGCCATACCTATATCTACCATGATCCACTAGTCTCTGTCCACCAAAAGATCTTCCGTATTGAGCTTCCACAGCTCAAAGCTTTTCCCATTAAACTTCCTGATCTCCATCTTCGAATTGCTTGCCATTTCTTTTCACCTGAAAAATAATACCGTAGATCTCCCACTGTAACAAGGCTTATCACAGTCCCAAGCCAAACCCTTGATGACAAAAGCATCCCCCTGAAGCCAATAAAGCTCTAATACCAAATGTAAATTCTAACCTTGTACAATATCTACTGCAAACTGATATTCAGAAAAGAACAGAAAAGATACAATGGCAAATACAAACATTACACAGAGATTTTTCACCTGGAAACCCAAANNGGGAAAACCAGCATATATTATATTCATACATTGTGTTACATTGTTTACAATACAATATACATATAGGAGCCAGCGACATCCAAAACCCTAACCCAATGACCTAGATTAGTCCAAAACCCTAATTCCTTAACTGGAAATAGAAAACTATCGACAAAAAACCATGTGCCGAAAAACCACCTAATATCATGTGGTCCCGGAAATATGTCGTCCCGGTAATATGTCATCCCGGAAATATGTCGTCTCGAAAATATGTCGGCATACCCAACACAAATGTCTCTGTGTAGTCTATGCCATGTACCTGTGAGTATCATTTTTCAACCAGTCAATATTTGTACTTGTTGATCTCACCATCTGCAGCAATATTTTTTCGATATATCCATCGACATCGAACAAGATTTCTTCCTTTCAAAAGTGGAACCAAGTCCCACGTGTTGTTGTCCATAAGAGCAGAGTACTCTTCATCCATGGAAGCCTCACAAAGTGGGTTTCCAGCAACCTCAGAGTGTGACTTTGGATATGAACCAAGTGACATATAGAAATGTATGGGCAGTAAATTTTCTGTGGCATCCAGGGCTTGAGGAACCCCAAAAAACTATGATCTAGTCCTTCTTGTATCCGCAGGATCACCGACTAGTTCACCTGCATCTTGCAGGGTTTCCTCTGCCCAAGTTGGCAGCTGAGTTGGAGCAGCCATGAAATGCTCTTCATCCTATATATCAGACCCAAAAGGATTCTCTGATGGCTTCTCTGAAGTTCTCAAAGAATTTTCTGACTCCTCCTCATCAGTGACAACAAGCGGTTCCTCAACAGGGTCTTCTGAAAAATCATGCAGTGATTCTTCTTCAAACTTCACACTTCGAGCTAGAATGAACTTTTCAGTGCAAGAGTCCAGCAATCTATATCCTTTGACACCTTTAGGATATCCAAAAAATATGCATTCAACATTTTGAGGCTCCAAAGCCTTCCTCTTATCTTTCGGAATGTGAGCCCATGCTCGTGAACCAAAAATACGAAAGTGTGACACTTTTGGTTTTTTACCAGTCCAACATTCAAAAGGAGTGGTTCCTTTGAGTGATTTGTGAGGAAATCAGTTATGAATGTATTCTTCACAATTAATAGATTCATCCCATATATTGGGAGCTAATGATTTCTATTGTAGCATACAATTGGCCATCTCTTTTAAGGACCGATTTTTCCTCTCCACAACACCATTCTGTTGTGGTGTATATGGCACTGTGTGTTGTAGTTGTATACCTGCATCAATAAAAAATTGTTTCACATATTTATTGACATACTCCCCCCTATTATCAGTATAGAGTATCTTAATATTACACCTAGACTCATTCTCAGCAAGTGCTTTAAATTCTATAAGGCATTCAAATACTTCTGATTTTAATTTCAAAAAAAATACCCAAGTAAAGCAAGAAAAATCATCTATGAAGGTGAGTACATATCGAGCCTTACTGATTGAAGGATGTAGTAATGGGCCCATGATTTCACTATGATTCAGCCCAAGAGGTGAATAATCTCTCTATGCCTTCCCTTTGTCAAACTTTTACTCTAGATGCTTGCCAAGAATGCATCCTTGACATACACCGCTTGTGAATTTAATAGCTGGCAATCCTTCTACCATGTTTTCCTTGTTGAGTTGATGCAAGTACTTATAGTTTAGATGGCCAAACATTTCATGTCATAACCTGCTGGTATCATTAGATTGTGACAGAAATATAGTGCTAATATATTTAGGAACAAAGTGGGAGAAGAAATACAAACAAGAACCGTGATCTGCAATTCCATGTGCAAGTTGTGAGCCTGTGGAAATGTCGGTAATCACTGCGAAGTCCGGAGTGAACTCCACCTTCCTTCCAGAGACGGAATGAGTGATATGATATATCAAGAGAATATTTTTGGACAGCGAGGGAACATGAAGCACATTTTTGAATCATCCCCCTTCAAGATCAACAATTCCTTCTCCACACACCTTTGCGGGTGTGGCATCTCCCAAGTAAATTGGGGATCTGTTGCTTTCTTCGATGGAGGGAAATTCATCTTTTGATGCAGCCATATGGTTCGATGCACCTGAATCAAGGATCCAAGATGATGCAGTGGATTTGACAGACATTAAATCATGGTCATATCATGCTCTCCCTCCCATTCTGTTATCATCTTTCTTCTTTGCATTTTCGAGCACCGTGAGATTGTGTTGCTACAATTGCTTAGCCATCTCATCGATAGTCTTCCTCATGCAATTTTCTTCAGGATGAAAACCTTTGGAAAAGTAGCTTCAAAGTGTTCTTTCCTTCTTCTTCTTACCCTTAGGCTCAGAAGAGTTATCTAAAGATTGTGCGGATCTCTCCTTCTTCGATTCAGGAAATTTACTCGTTCATTTTTTCTTGTCTTTTCCACTGCTCTTTGGAGCATTAGTAGCCACAAGTGCCTGGTTCTTGGAATGCTTGATGGCACCCATTTGGACTAACTTAGCTTTCTCTTGATTCAATTCTGCAATGAAATCATTCAATGGAGGCATTTTCCATTTTTCCTGAGTCAATTTAGATGCTTGAAAAGACGACACAAATACGGAATATTCAGGGCCTAATTTCGAGAGAATTGAAAGGATGAGTTGTTCTTCCTCTTTTGTGACTCCACATGCATTAATTTCAATGAGGAAGGATTTGAACTTGGTGAATAATTCTTGCAGGTTGGTGAAATGAATTGGACTTAGGGATATGAGTTCATTCTCCAGTTGATGCACTCTCATTGCATCCTGCTTGTCAAATAGTCCTTCCATTGTGGTCCAGACCACATCAGGAGTAGTGGCTCTACTGACATGAAAGAGGATATATCTAGAAATTGATAGTAATATCATCCCAATTTATTCATCTAATTCATTGAAATACTTTATCTTCTCCGTTGTAGCAGTCGGTTCTTTCTTCGTTCACATTGTTACCCGGTAAAGCCCTTTGCTTTGGAGCAGTAGAGAGATCTTTGTCTTCCATTCGAAGTAATTGAAAGGATTTAGAATGAGTTTTGTGGGCTGAGAGAGATGATCCGTTGCTTCTTTCTAAACCTCCTGATGATCTATACCTGCAAATAAACTGTGTACAATCCACTAGATTCAATCTAGCTCTGATACCATGTAGAATTCCTATAGAAACCCTGATAGATCTAGAATTCTAGTTAAATTGAACAGATGCAATTTGTTGATATTCAAGAGATGAGAGAAATTTTTTTCTACATAAATCAGAGAATTATATCAATCAAAAATGAATATACATGAGCAACCATCCTCAAAAATAAGAGAGGAGGTGAATATATAGAATTTCCAACATAGAAATTCTAGTAAAAAAAGCTAGAAATAGCTAAAATAGGTGTCATAAGTTAAGGTAGACCACATAGTTCGACCTAGACCACTAAAGATACATGTCACACACTCATTAATTTCCACAAGTGTCAAGTGATGCGCATAATCTCACTTAAGCTCATTTAACTAATAAGAGAAGCAGTTCCAACTCACTTAACTGACCCGAAATAGTAGTTACTAATAATAGTAATGACAAAAATTATTAATTAAGGAATAAATCTCTCACTCAAAGAGGAGGTGTGCATTCCCCAATAATAGATGAGTTTTTTCATGTGGGAGTTGGAATTAATCATGAATAAATCAAGAAAATCAAGAATAAATCGAGAAAATCAAGAACCGGGAGTTGAGTTTTGATGTAAAATTAGCAGTTTTCCCTAAAATCTAGGGATGAGGCACCCTTCTTCTCTATGTGGCCAAATTAGGTGAAATAAAGTGTAAATGAATGTATTAACCAAGATCTAGGATTCTAAGCTAGGTATAAACTAATGTAAGTTAGGTTTATGCTCCAACAAACCCTCCAACAAAATACCCATAACCATTTAAAACAATAGAGAGACATCACGGTTTTCAGCACAGAAAAAAATCAACGAATGAAAAATTCAACCAACCAATCATTTTATTTGCAAAAAAAAAACACACACAGTAATTACAGAGAGAAGACCCACACATTTACATAGTTTCCAATCTCAGGAAAACACAAATGAATGCATCATTGAGCCCTTTTCCGTTCATACACAGAGTGAAATTCATGGATGGGTGAAAATAACCATACCTGTAACCAATAGATTTTAAAAGGGCAAGTTGTTCGAGTAGTTCCTTCTAGGCTTGGATCTCAGAGCTTAAACACTAGCAAAACCAAATGAAACAATAACCATACTAGGGTGGTGACTCGATAGGGGAAGTATGGAGTGACGTGCATTTACTGCACGTCGCTTCCATCTTCCTCTTCATTCAATTTCGAAGTACATGACAACCAGCAACCACCAATACATTAACCATGCCATTAATTCCAACCATTGAAACTTGCGACCATATTTCTTTCCAAATGTCTTGTTGGGAAATAATACCCTACGGACTAGCAAACTAGGGTCAGATTTGCATGCATATTTTGACCTTAAAGAAATGACCTTTTAACCTACCACCCAAAACTTAAACCCCTCTTTCAATACACATGCATGGAAAGTAACTACTAACCTTTTTACTGATGTTTGGTGTAGATCCTCCGTTGCGCTTTGCCCGCTTACTTGTGCTACTCCTTCCAAAGTTAACCTGCAATCAAGACAAAACACTACACATGCATGCTATTTTTCTACTTGAGGGTTAGAAATTAAGCATAAATTACACAAACCATATATAACTCATGCATTGGGATGGGAAAAGTATTCTTTTATTATTTTCAAAATGAATTAACTTACAATCAAAGTCGAGACCGACCACCGCTCCTTGATCTTGATCCTGGGCTCCTCCTCTTCTTTGTCCTCCAACTGCTTTGCGTTAATTCTCCTTAGGCTTGAGGAAAGGCTAAAGGGTTGGGACAAATGGATTCGACAAATGGGTAGAGTTTCTTCACTATATTTTTCCTCCTACAAATGGTACCCCTACCCCTTCTTTTATAGGCTAGAAGGAGCTAGGGTTTTGGACGAACTCTCGGCCATGCATGGTCGAGAGTTTCAGTTAACTGACCCATAGATTTTTGTCCCGTCGGCAACTTCCCTGTTTTTGTGCTTTGTTAGGTAAACGCGGGTTGTAGTAGGCCTGCCAGTGTTCACCCGCGTGCAGTAGTGGGTTAGGGCGCGTGTACCTTCACCCAAGAGGATTTTCAAAGAGGTTTTTCAGCAGATGTTTTGGCAATGAAGTGATATGAGTTGGACTGATACCAGGTAAGCATGTGTGGTGTAATTTAGGGTTATAACAAATGCCCCCTAATGTGTGAGGTCAGAAGAGCATCTGATGGCCGAAATACATTACCAATCTTTTACCAATCTGTACTGATATGTTGAATGAGTGAGCCCAAGAATCGGGAGTCAGGAGGTGCCATTCATAGAATAACAAATGTCTCATCGAGGCGACCATACCTATGCTCGAGATAAAATAGAACCATGGCTACCAATCAAATACACTGTAGATCCATGTCAAATAACTATAAAGAGTAGCCATGAATAATACACAGCGGAGCTACATCTCGAAATCAAAAAGATATACATATAGAGTATCCATCTCCCAGAAGCTGATTCGGCCTGATGGCTATACCTCAGAGCTCGAGAAACAACTTCAAAATATTCTAAAACTCGGGTAGGAGTTTAATATGAGTGTACGACTGCACTACCCAGAAGTCTTCGACATCTCGTCAGTTAAGGACTTGACAATCTTGATGATCGGACTGAAGGCTTCAGTGATTTCGACCAAATACTTCATTGGATGTTCAGGATGGCCTGGTATGCGGACAAGAGACGTATTACAGAGGGACCGACTCAGGCTTAGTGAAAAAATTCCCTTGGACAATAGCACGACAAGTGATAAGACTCAGGCAACATATATGTTAATCATAAGTCTACGAAGCAGGAGGCAACACAAACTCTCCATATGTTTGGAAGAGTAACCAAACGGTGGAGGACACAACTCTATATAGCGAGGCAAAGCTTCCTAAGGTCATACTACATCCCATAGTTTGATGATCAAATGGATAGATGTGCTTTATCCAAGGGCGACTCATTATGCTGCCAATAAAGAAAATACTTTGCCCATCCTCTTTTTGGGGTATATTTGATTTTTTTGTTCTTTTTCATGATTTTGCAAAAGAATAAAGGAATATTACGTTACAATGGAGGAACGAGTACAGCAAACATACAATCTCATGGCACAAGGACAAGACTGATGTTCTGGGAAATGATACTCGGAAAAAATCCTCCAGTGGCCAAAGGTGTTAAGACGCAAAAACAAATTGTTACAAGGCTGATGGGTAAGGTATGCAAATGCGGTTGATAAAACACACAATGGTAACGTCCTTCGATCTAAGTTTAACGAGCCCAGAGAAGGGAATCTCAGTGGTTTTTCATATTTAGAGAGTCTGAAAAAGCATAAAAGGAAACTCCATTGGGGTACCTTTTTTGTCAGTAGTCTAGTCGGTTCGAAAAAGTGATAAACTAGCACCGATTCGACATCAATTCAAAACCATTTTAACGAGTGTGAAAAGGACAAGATCACTCGACTATTTTTCACTTTTAAGGAGTCTGAAAAAAGATTAACTATGGACTCCGTCAGGAATTTTCTTCTAGACCATTTTAACGAGTGTGAAAGAATAAGATCACTCAGCGATCTTTTCAATTTTAGGGAGTCTGAAAAGAGCTTAACTATGGACTCCGTGGGGGTTTCTTTTTCGTAAATTTAGGTCCTCAGGCCCGAAAAAGGAATAAAATTATACCTGAGGATACTCTTCTAAAGAATGGAAATTCAATAGAGTATTCCTTTGTTCGTACAGTTGACCATCTGGACTGAAAAAGGGGTAAACTACCGTCGGACAGACGTGACTTCAAATTTCAGTTTAACGAGCGTGAAAGGTCACAAGATCGCTCGACAATCTTTTCATTTTTAAAGGGTCTGAAAAGGGATTAAAAGGAGACCCGTTATGTTTTGGGAGTCCAGAGGGTAAGACAAAGAGTGAAAAAGACCCATGTGAATGAGGCTCAAACTTGTATTCAGGAAAGACTATACAGACTCCCGAGCCTACAATATTGTTTGAAAATGGCATGGGCACCATAATGAAACCAGGACCTACCTAAGGCATCCATGTTTTGGTAAGCTCTACCACCAAGTCGCGACACTTCTATAGTAGATATGATGGTTCCGTGTCACAACCGGATGGGATCGATCCTATATCATAAGAACAAAAGGAAACGAGAGGCAACAGTTGGGATGAAATCCTACCCTATATGCTCAAGTTGATTTTTGAATTTTTTTTTATGGACCGTCAATATATTTTTTTATTTTTATTTTGCGAAACTCAGAAAAAATTGTCCCAATACCTGATCAAATCCCTCCCATATAACTCCCGGATCACTCTAAATGGTTTTTGATATAAAGAAACTGATAAAGGGGCCCAAAAAAGTGACAAAAAGAAGCCAAAAAGTTTATAAATAGAAGCTAGCAGCTCATTATCACCATTGCTGATTTGGAAATTGACTCTGGAGCCAAAAGACCCCCTTTGCCAAAGATCGTGATTCCAGGAGCTACGGTGGATGAAACGAACTTCTTCTTGGACCAAGTAAGTACAAACTCCCTTGTCTAGCTATTCAATACGTCATTTTTAGCATTTAGTTGATGTTGGGGGTGGGCGTCGACCTCAAAAAGGTCGACCCTAGGAAAATGTGGGTTGTCCAAGGACAGCCCATGGGTACCCGCGACTGTCACCTCTACAGGCTGTGGGTATCCCCCCGTGTAATGAAAAAACCAAAATTACAAAAGTATTCACCCTCCTTTTTGCTTTGTTGTGTTGGCATGATGTATGTTCAGTGGAGGGAGAGGGAGCACGAGGCCGCCAATGAGTTAGTGGCTGCAGATCCGAATGTTGTGGTCGTGCTGACGCAGTGCAGTTTGGTGAAATTATTTTTATGTCCATTTATGCACGTGCAACCAAGGCTACTGAACGCCTTGGTTGATTACTGGCACCCTGATGTAGAGGCATTCATGCTAGAGAGGCAATATTTGGTGCCCACCACCGAGGATATTTACTTTTTGACTGGCCTCTCAAGGAGAGGGGAACCAGTCAACTTTCAGACTTTTCTTGCGGGGCCGAGCAAAGTCTTGGAGCTGATAGAGGAGTATTCTGAGGCTGGGACCGATCAGAGAACTTCCTCAGTACCCATTAGTAGGATTACCAGCCTCGCCCTTCAGACTATTTTATCGCTCATTGGGCGGATTACTGGCTCAGTAGTCGTGCATCAGGCTTTGCACGCACAGATGAACTGTGCAATCCAGTGCATGAATGCACAATTTTTTGATTGGAGTACCACACTGCTAGAGTGCATGAAGAGTTAGTTTACAGATTGCACATAGCGGACACACAGGAACTTCGGGTTTGGGACCATCCTATGTTCATTCTTTTTCGAGAGAGTTCCATGCTTCAGTCCCCAGCTAACAGTACGAGGAAATCTTACCACTTTCCCCGCAGTATGCAGATGGGCAGCGTTACTGCTGTGACAGGGTGGTGAAAGGACCGTAGAGGCCTTCAACGACAACTTTTTTTCTTGGCTGTCATGGCAGATCCCAGCTATTGAGGACTACCCATATGTGGGGATTGACTTCTCCAGAGATCTAGCGATACGAGTGCCTCCTGGTGAGGAGCGAGGGGAGATGGGTAAGTCTCCACCTATATAGTTTTTTTGTTTGCATATGTAATTTTTATGTCTTTTTTATATATATATCATGTTTTTGTATACCATAGTTTTTGATGGGTGAACGTTTCTTGCATGCAGATGTGGGACCCGTACGACCTGTCGACTATGCATGGAACAGGCGTCGCCCACGGCCAGAGACCGCAGCTGCGGCCGCTGGAGGAACAACAATAGCGGGGAACCTCCTAGCAGGAGAGGCTGAGAGAGTCCTGAGGTGAATTGAGCGGAACTTTACTGCACTCACTCGCACAGTTCCCATGGCAGAGATAGAGGACCTGCCGCTCTCCATGCAGACTCATGTTGTGGGGGCACCTCAGACATGGGTCTAATTGTTTAGGCGTTTAGCCCAGGCTGTACATGATTATAACAGGGCCCATAGGCCCTGAGCAGACTTTAGACTTTTATGTGCCACGAGCACTGATATGTATATATTTTTTGAGGGCATAAGCCCAGTGACTCGTTATTGTTCCCACTTTTGAGGCGCTTGTGCCCATCTATGTACTCTAAGGGTTTTATGATGTTTATATATGGTTTCTTTTTTTTTATCTCTTTTGTGTCTTATGGATTATGTGTGTAAAAATGTATTTACATGTTTATGTTCATGATATTTTATATGTGGGCCAGATGCCAATCTAAAATGTGATTAGCTAGAGTATCTGTGATTTGATTTAAACTCCTAGGAACATGAAAATATGTGATATAATCAAAGTTGTTGTTCGTGTTCAAATGGTCACAGGTGAGCAAATAGAGAGCGCTTGCATACCCTGTTGGGTCTAGCAGGGCAGAACAACTATGGAGCATAGGGTTAAAGGAAACAAAATGGACTATAATCTAATATCAACTGAAAACAAATAAAACTGCGAAAATAAACAATAAACATCAAACACAAAACACAGGGGTCATCAATGGTTTCAGGCTGGTGTATTAATGAAACCGGAGCACGCTGAAGGAAGAGACCAGAGGTTCCTTCTCCCCCCAACGAAAGGCTCTTTGGGGCCCTCACACAGTTTGCTTTCCTTACAAATGTGAAGAACTGAGCATAGTAGTGAAAGAACTCTCGGTGATGCAGCTGATGGGTTGTTGTTAAAGGATGAGCCCTTAACCATCTGAACAGCATAACAGTGCTTAGAATTCCTTGCCAAAACAGTGTATCCTCGTGGCTTTTTATAGCAGCTCCTCGGGCGGTCACGTAACCTTCTCAAAGTGTGAACATGGACCCATTTAGGGTTTATTTAGGTCATTAACCCACCGATTTTGCAGATCCGGCTCTGATTTAAGAGTCAAATCAACTTGGGAGTCGATCGGTAAGAGGTTGGGAGGCTGACCTATTCAATTAATGCGCCGTTTTAGCAGATGCGTGGGTTTTTGTGTTGACAGTCGCGCGTCGAGCACGCATGCGCTAATAACATGTTTTTGTCCTACGCATGCGCGTGCGCACCAAACTGCTGTAAAGCGCCCTTCAATTTTTGGTTACTTTGTATATTTTTTGGCCCTTCTGGAGTGCTGTGAAATTAATTCAGTGCCATGAATGAATTCATTGCTGTTTTGATGATGCGGAGTTCTTGTCGCCATGTGCAAAAGAAATTTCAGTGATAACAGATGCCCCCTAATGGATGAGGTTAGGAGCATATGTATAGCCGAAATCCATCAATGTTTCTTCTACTGAGAATGTTGTTGTAAGGGAAAGCAAGAGTGGGATCATTCGAAGCGATCCGTTGGAGAAAGAAGGAACCGGTATCTCGACCTTCTGAGAGACGTGCAGAAAAAATATACAACTGTGTACAAACGAGGCGGGCATGCCCCATGCTCGTGTGATGTAACTCTTAAAAAGATGATGGAAGTGTTGGTGTAGACAACTGCAACGCCCTCGGGGGCGGTAATGATAAAGGAAGAAGACAATTCTGCAAGGGAACATACTCTGAATAACAGGCAATGATCACTGTAATAAGTAGCGACGATGATGTGGGCATTGATGGCCCTACCACGTTCAGAGGTCTTCGGCAAATGACAAAAATAACTGCAATAGTCGCAAAGTAAGACCCACCATAACATGAGAGAGTGTTGGCGTCGAATGTTATGGGGG
>ML784009.1:255601-268368 GCA_009831015.1 Picea engelmannii
AATGGGCAGAGTTTCTTCGCTATATTTTTCCTCCTCCAAATGGTACCCCTACCCCTTCTTTTATAGGCTAGAAGGAGCTAGGGTTTTGGATGAACTCTCGACCATGCATGGTCGAGAGTTTCAGTTAACTGACCCATAGATTTTTGTCCCGTCGACAACTTTCCTATTTTTGTGCTTTGTTAGGTAAACGCAGGCTATAGTAGGCCTGCCAGCATTCACCCGCATGCAGTAGTGGGTTAGGGCATGTCTACCTTAACCCAAGAGGATTTTCAAAGAGTTTTTTCAACAGATGTTTTGGCAATGAAGGGATATGAGTTGGCCTGATGCCAGGTAAGCATGTGTGGTTCAATTTAGGGTTATAACAAAATGCGACACCCAAAATTCATATTAACCATTTCCAAAACCATACTATACCATATATCAAATGCTCCCAATAAAACTCAATTTCAAATTGCATAAACACTAACCATTTGTAGTTAGAATTAAAACTAACTTGTTTCATTTATTTTTGCATATAACTTCTAACATAGCATAGTATAAGCCCTTTCTTTTGAATTTTTTTTATAAGTATCTTTCCCATTTCTTTTGTTTTATGTTGTTACTAACATATGTCTTGTGCAGGTGTAGCCAGGAAATAATCATGGTGACATAATCAAATGTAACAATTGTAATATAGATGCCAATCATAACATAAAATTAAGCTTTGAATAAGAGAACATCCATAAAATGCATCATCCACCTGTCACTATGCCAAAAACAAAAGCCAAGACTGCATCATCAACCATATAATACCATGTAAGAAGTATCAAAACATTAGCATAAAAAGTGTGATATGACTATCTCCGAGCCTCCAGTCTACAAGGGGGTCCCACCTACTAGTATTATATATTATTAGGATAGTTTAAATAATAGGATTTAACAATACTTTGCGGGCGAAATTCCTCATTGCAATTTTTATTGTCAACAAACTGGCGACTCCATAGGGAAATATCTTTCCAACAGATTAAGAACTCAAAATTTATGGTTTCACAGAACAAGGATAGAAGATCAAGAAGTTATAACCATAATGATTATGCAACAAGTGGAAGTGAGCAGATTTAATGGAAAAATGACCAGGAATTTGGGAGTAACTCATGGAAAATGTTAAGTGTGAGGGGGGTTATCCCTGTATTCATAATCATTCAACCGGAATTTTCTCTTGACTTCAAGGAGAAAAAAAAAATCATGGACTTGCTCTTTTAACTCTCAAATGGATGAAGAAACGAAAAGCAGAAGTGAGAGGTAACCAATATCTTCATAAGAAAGCAGTGAAAGTAGATAACAAATTCAATTGTGCTTTCAAGAGGAACATCGTAACAATTATGTAATCTTGATTTTTATTGACTAACAATACCTTGGAGGAGTTTTATTGTGGCAGAATTGATCCAACACTTTATTCTTGACCAGAGTTGAACTTAAAGGACAAAAGGGAAGAAATGTCATAACATAAATGAAACTGCAATATTTAAAACAACAGAAATAAAATGTCAGAATTGCAAAAAAAAAGGAAAAATACTAAGCTAAAAACAGAATTGAAACTACTGTAAAAGAAGAAATGAAAAACAATAGTGAAAATGAAAACATAACTGAACTACTAATATACAGAAAATCCAAACAGCATTAAAGCCTTTCAAGGTGGTTCCACGTAGTGCTTTAAATGAGAAACGTTAGTGCTATAGGAAAAAAATCTCTCTTGTAAATCCTTTAGAATGTAAGAGTTTGTACCCAGGACAAAAGCTATCTTGAAAGGACACAACCATAATTCTTGAAAATTCGAGACAATTGATAGCCCTTTAAAGTATACGATTAGATCATATAGATAGATATGAATAATCTTCTCAATCAAATCGTCAAAATCTATTTTCATAGGTATTTTAAAAGTGACACCTGCATTAGATAATCTTGAAGGCATACGTTCATAAGTCAATGTTCCTTAATGAGTAATAAAAGTGGTTTTATATTTATATTCCCTTTCTACCTTGATTTGATTGTAACCGGAAAAATCGTCAAGTAAGGACATCATCTGTGACCCTGCAACTTTTTGCAAAATCATTTCCATGTTAGGGAGAGGGAACTGATCTTTTATACTAGCTTATATTAATGCACCAAACTCATCGCATAATCTGATCTGACCAGTTTCTTTCCAAATAGGAACCAAATTGAAAACCCATTCATAATATTTGACCGGAAATATGATTCCATATTTCAAGAGTTTTTCCAACTCCTTTCGAATAGTTTCTTCCAGTGTAGGGTTGATAGGTCTTTGTTTTTTCCTAACTGGTTTTATGCCTTCCTTGATGGGAATGGAATGTTGTATAACAACAATATCAAAACCACGAATATCCTCATAAGATCAAGAAAAAACATCTTGAAAGTCACCAATCATCTTGGAAAACTTCATTTTCTCTTCATCAGAACATTGGGAACCTATTTTAACATTCTTTGGAGACTCGGGCATCCCAATGTTCAAGGAGATGGTTTCACCCACCTTCCTTTTCAACTCTTCTTCTTTATGTTTCTCTTTATTGCCTACATCACTCGATGAAAATGAACTCTCTAGAGGAGTCAATCCCTTAGGAATCTTGTTATCTTATATGCATATAATTTGCTTGAGCTTATAAGGTTGATTTTGAATGAAAGCATATATTCTCTCATTACTACGGAAGACCTACCATAATTCTATACTGTCAGGGATATGTGGATGATATAGAGATTGAAAAGTACAATCAGGTCTGTGTGGCAGAAATTGTCGATTAGGAGAGGCTACAAAAATAGCTAACCGATCAACCATTGAGTTCAATTCCATCTTAACATGAGTAATGTTGAAAGATAATAGGTTCGAGATAATTTCCCAAACATTTTGGGTGTATCGTTTCATCAACTTGTTTCTAAGAGAGTATATCTTACGTACAAGGTTCACAACAAGCTCGGAATCTCCAAAAACTGTAAGGTGACCACAACCCAGATTATAGACGTTTTCAATGCCTAATAATAAAGCTTCAAATTCAGTTACATTGTTTGTGCAGGCAAACTCAAACCTATAAGAAAAGTTGTGGATTTTCCCCATAGGAGAATAAAATATAATGCCAGCTATGTTACCTTCATTATATCATGAACCATCAAAGTGCATGTGTCACATACCATCGTCTAAGTCAATTTGTTCCAAGAGATTGTTATCCTCCTCGGAAAAGATGGAATACAACCCTAGGTTCTCTTCGATATAATTCACATTAGGTTGTGGAACACTCTCTATGTAAGGTGAAATCCTTCCCTCTGTAAGGACTATGATGTTTCCACCATTCCAAGGAACATATAAGTGTGTTTTGTAGAGTGAGAGGTATACACCCATCAAAGCTTTCCAATCTCTTCCTAAGATGATTGAGCAATTTCTTACTGGCATATCAATTACCTGAATACTAAGGGTTGTCCTTATTTCAGGGTGTGCACACAAAACTAAGGTCACATCCTTGATCTCACCTATGTTCATTTGTTGTAGACTATTATAAGAGAGCATTCTTTTGGTGTTTCCATTTGTACAAGACAAGCCTATCTCTTCCATAATAATCTTTGACATTACACTTGGGCATGGACCACCTTCAATGAGGAAACAATGTCGATCTTATCCATAATTTTTACAAAAATATAAAAAGGGGGATTTTTTACAGGGTATCTAAATTTATGTACACCTACTTTATTTACATATGAATCCTCTTCATTTACCTCTTCATAGAGGTTGGCTACAACGGAAGCTTTTCGTTCCACGAATTTTTCTAGATTCCTTTGTTGTTTAGGGATGACAACCATATCCAGAAGGGTTGCATATGCTTTGATGTTGGCCAACTGATTTAGGATATTGTATTTGGAAAAGGGTAGAGGGGAGGTAGTTCCTTGACTATCAGGAACCTTAGGAACCTAAATAGCTGCAGCTGGTGAGGATAAGCTTGGGATGGCAGAATTGCGGGGAGGATCATATTTGCCCTTGGGAATGTAGGATTTGTTCCTAGTATTGATGATCATGACATCTTCTGGATCTGCAAAATCTAGGACAACGATGGTAGTTTCCGATCTTTTACTAAAGATTTTTTTCTCTGGCACTCTTATTTACCTCACATGTGGTTTCCTCGTGGTGTTCCTCGCAAAAGTTACACCAACTCTGAGGCATGTTAGATTTAGGCTAAAAATAAATTTCATTTGGATTTCTAAAGGGGGGTGTAGAAGAGGATGAAGCTCCAGGGGTGAGAGGGGAGACATTTCCCTTTTGCTCATACACTATCATATGATTATTCATGACTTGTACAAGCTGTAAGAGGAAAGGCATGTATGTTTGTTTAATTGATTCTCCCTGAGGAAGACATGTTCTTTCAATATGTTCTTCATACTCTAAACAAGTATGCAGAGCGGAACCGAGGTTATCAATGGATTTTTCCTCAAGCCTATGACGATAGGGGGAAGGTAATTCATTATAATAATGCATGAAAGAGGCTTGGTTATGAGGTCTAATGAGTTCAGGGATTTGATTGTATAACTTGGTGAAATGTAAGTTGAAGGACTTGATGGTTTCACCATCCTTATAAGTGATGTTATTGTACTCCCGTAACTTCTTATTTGGGATTTTAGATTTCCCATAGGTTCATTTTAACGAATAGACTAACTCCTCCCATGTAGACAGAATATTAGGAGGAATGCCAAATAAATCGGTCATAGCCTTTCCTTCTAGGGAATTGACAAATAAGCGCATGCAAGTATCATTGTCATTGGCTCCTATGTTGTGAAACGAATTAGAAAATTCCACCAAGTGTTTATTTTTAGTGACAATGTTATTTCCTGAAAACCTAGGAAGATGCTCTTTGAATTTAGGAAGTGGACTAGTAGCAAGTGCTAGGTTAAGAGGAGAGGAAACATGCCACACATGTGGTTGTAGCATCTTCTTCAAATTGAAAAATCCCATACTTTTTAATGACTTTGGTGGGGTTTGTGGTATATTGGAAAGGTACATGATGACTATATAAGCTACCAATCACTAACAAAGATGAAGAATGAGAGGAGGAAGCCCTTCCAGTGCCACCAGAGCCACCACTAGATGCCTTCTTGTGGATGATAGGTAAGGGAGAGAAAGACAAACTGGATGAATCAGGCAAGGTTCTCCTTAGAGCACTTTGTTGGGTCAATAACATGATGCTCCTTCTTCCTATTTCAGGTGATAAGCCAATTCTTCTCCTAGAAACACAAGGGTCTAAGGACATTAAAATCAGGTCAAAGATGAAGGAAAAATAAGTTTATTGTTGATTTCTAGGTTGTCTACGTCTAGCTTTCCAACGTTCTGGGGCACTTATGTCTCATTCAATTTTTTCCCATGAATGATTAAGCTCAGCCCAAGTATTAGCAACATCTAAAATGGTGTTAAACAAATTCAAAGCAATGATGTTCTAATCTTGATGATTGGGATCAATATTGGGTTTCCTTTCAATAGGTACAATCATTAAGAAATGAAACAGTCAAAGAGTCAATATTAGAAAAATAGATGTATTTGATGATAATCAAGCATAAACATCAACCAGAGAGATATTGAAGATCTCCCCAGTATGGTCGCCAAATAAATGTTGAGGAAAAGATATGAAATAATCTTACTCAAGCATTTTTAGATCTTACTTGGATAGACGGGAATATCAACCTATGTTTATATCCATCAAAATTTGTTTCCTAATACACAAGTATCGATTACGAGTGCCTAGGCTGATGTTCTTTTATAAATGAAAGTTTGCTGAAAAATTCATTATTTATGTAATTTTCTGAATATAACAGATGATGAAATAAATATAGAGGCAGAAGTAAAAACACCAAGTCAATAATAAAAAAAGATGAGACATAAAGTGATCGTTTATTCCATTCCAATTTATCAAAAGCATCATTCTCTTTACAAAATTCCCTGAGGAAGTTTGGACCAAAGTCAAACTTAGATGTCCCCAATGAAAACCATACAAAAGGACTCCTGACAGAAAGTAAAAAACTGAACTTTAAAAGTTGGATCATCTTGCCACATAATTTTTCCCACTGGACTCTGCACAATAGCCTTTATCAGTCATGAAATTTAATTCACAAATATACAAGTCTACAGAGACTATCAAAGATAGATCAACACCTCTAAAAAACAAGTGTCTAAATGATGTAATTTATCTCTGAATCTTGTTGTCTACAATAGTACATTGCTATCATAAAAGAGAATTATGCTTTCAATGAATTAAAGAATGAATGAAAACTGAAATATCTCAATAAAACTCAAGAGCAGACATTAGTATGCTTATCCTTCTATTCTCCTCTTGTTCCTCCTTTCCTCTTTGCCTTTAAGCAATCAAAATTAGTTGAAGTAGTTAAACTACCTCTTTAGTTAAGTTAACTAAAACTCAACCAACTTTTTATTTAAAGGGGAAAAGTAATAAAATCATAATAAGGGTTTTAATAAATAATAACTAGTAGGTGGGACCCCTTGTGACTCCCTTTAGTTCTTTAACAAACATAACACAATTAGTTAATCAATCAAACACATCCTTCCTTATGGATCCCATTATCACTCTCATAATTTGACAATTTATATCAATGATAATTGAGATCATATCCAAAAATATATTACCCATATATCCAAAAAATAGTATGTTGTCCAAAATTTCAGAAGTCAACTGCTCTCAACAATGAATAAATAAAAACACTTAAAACCCATATTTGACACTCTCAGAGGAAATATTTCCCTTTTTGTTGTTGTCACCTTTTAATATCTCTAAATTTTTCTTAGGTTGTGTGGATCCTTTATGCCTAATATCATTGATCACATGAGATTAATCATCTCTCAAATGAATGTGGGAGGACATGGATTTGGAAGAGTCATTTGAGGGTGGGGAGGGGGAAGCAACGGATTTTCCTTTGTCAGGAGCATGGTCGGCCTCAATTTTTAACCTTTTTCTTGCTTGGGAATACTGTACTAGTGAGTGGATAGGGGAAGCTTGGAAAAATTGATTAACAGGTGGAGGAGTAAGTAGAGACAAGTTATACCAGCCACGATGTTGGGAGAGTGTTGGGTGGAAAATCTCTTGCCATCCATTTTTTTTCAAGGACTTCAGGTTTTAATGAGACAGGAGGGGGCACTACAATACTAGGGACATGTGGGGCTTGGAAGGAAGTCCTTTCTGGCCTAGGTTGAACCACTCCTTTCCCAATCCAGTTAAAAAATCCATCTTGAAATAGCTGGCCTAACTCTTGCGACTCTGCATCAAAATGTGTAGAAAACATTGGCCTTCTAGGGCCCCTGTTCCAATTTCCTCTTCCTCTGTTAACCTGACAATGGCTACCTCTGCTGAAAAATATCATTCATGTATGCATTAATTATTAGCAATTAGTTTTTTCAACAACCATACATGACATCTCTTTTAAATATGAAACAAAGTTTATCTCAACAACACATTAGACACATGCAATCCAACCCATACAATCATTTAACACTTGTCAATGAGAAGGGGGTGAATAAGGGTTGCGGGATATGTGAGGGATTTTATTGAGTGAAAAGTGTTAAAATGAAGGGGGGTAGATCATGATTACTTCTCAACAAATCATCAAACAATCAATTGTATCATAATCAAAGAATAAATTATTGTAACTCATCCTTGTGCCAACTTTTAACTATCAAAATATAGAGTTTATCTTAACTATAATTTAATTTTAAGAATAGGGAGTGGATAGTGAATATGGGAAGGCGAGGGGACTTGTAATGTGCTAAAAGTGAGAGAATGGTAGGGAAAAGAATGAATATTGTTCATAAAACCAATTTAGTAATCCATAAAAAAAACTTTGTATTCAATACAAAAGATTCCAACACCAATTAAACAATTACTATGTGTCAAAATTGTTCATTGTCCCAGATTCAATTCCTTCAAAATTTCTCAATTAATACAGTCTAAAATCATACTCAGAATCACTATGTCTTTCAACAGTCTTGTTATGAGAATACTTAGTTTATTTCTTTTCCTTTTTTTCTCATTTAAAACAAAATCAAAAGAAACACGCAACCATATTGCTTCATCTTTGTCCATCATATATCACTATAAAATATCAACCACTCCCCATAATTCACAATTGTCCAAATCAAACATAGACACATGTTCTTCTTCCAGATTGAAAAGACCTTTAAAACTTGCCCAATTTTATGTCTTTTCATTAATACCATCCAATAAAATGTTGAAATAAAACCATAATACAGAACCTCGCTTCATTCCTGATGGTGTAATTAACATAAAACATGCACGATGCCTCCATAATACATACATAGTGAAAAAATGAAATCACAGTCATCAATTTCCACAATTTTGTATGATCTCAATCGGAACTAATGAAACACACACAGTCAGCAACTTGCAATCGACAACGATCCAAAGCATAGTGAAAAGAGGTAGCCCTCTGACTGTACATTACCACTTATTCCCAATCAATCAATTGAATCAAGTAAAAACAATATATTTTTTCAAAGAAACTATCATAATGAAAAAGAGCTAGCCCCTTAATTGTATATCATTTCTTATCCCTGATCACAACTTCCCAAGAACTCAATCAAACAGAGACGAGATAATAATCAAAGAAATTGTCATGAATACTCCACCAATATATGATAATCACTAGAAACTTATCAAGAGTAAGAACAGTTGGGAACAATTAAAATTAGGCTCTGTAAATAACGAACATAAGGAAGCAATTAAGACTTCGCTTAGTCAACAATAGCCCTGAGAGACTAGAGGTTCTTTGACATATCAACCAATAGGTAGAGGCCATTTGATACAAGAACAGGGTTTCTTATAAATCCTATTCTATGAAATGGTGCAACAATTCAATGATGGGTAGGGTAGAACAACAATGTAGAGGAGCAAAAAATGCCCATTTGATAGTAACGAGTACCCAGAACACATAGAGGCACAACCCTCATGCATTTCTCATGAGCCAAACCAATCTATAACAATGCTAGTGGGAATACAGACTTGAGGCATAACCAACAACCATAAGCATACATCTTGGTGAAATAGCCATCCTATAACCAACTTTTGAGATACATTGATGCCAAACCACAAAAATAAATCCCACGACCAGGTGGATAACCCACGACCATGGCTCTAGAAAATACAGAGTGACCAAAAGGTAGTTCGAAAACATACACATAAACCCATAGAAATCCGAATAAAATCGGACATGGTTACCCATAATTGTGAGGAAGTGGCCAGTAAGGATGAATAGAGCGAAACCCTCCAAAAAAATACCCATAACCACTTAAAACAACAAATATCCATCACATATTTCACCAAAAAGAACAACCAATGAATGTAAAATTCAAACAACCAATCCTTTTATTTGCAAAAAAAATAACCACACAATCATTACAAAGAGAAGACCCACGCATTTACACAGTTTCCAATCTCGGGAAAACATAAACCAATGTATCATTGAGCCATCGTTCATTCATACAGAGAGAGAAATGCATGGATGGGCGAAAAGAACCCTACCTATAACCAATAGCTTTAAAAAGGATGAGTTGGATGACCAGTTCTTTCCAGGCTTGGATCTCAGAGCTTAACCACCAGCAAAACCAAATGAAACAATAACCATACTATGGTGGTGGCCCGATGGGGGAATTATGGAGTGACATGCATTTACTACACGTCACTTCCATCTTCCTCTTCATTCAATTTTGAAGTACAAGACAGCCAAAAACCACCAATACATTAACCATGCCATTAATTCCAACCATTGAAACTTGTGACCATATTTCTTGCCAAATGTGCCACCCAAAATTCATATTAACCATTTCCAAAACCATATTATACCATATATCAAATGCGCCCAATATAACTCAATTTCAAATCGCATAGCCACTAAGCATTTGTAGTTAGAATTAATAATAACTTGTTTCATTTATTTTTTCACATAACTTCTAACATAGAATAGTATAGGCCCTTTATTTTGGATTTTTTATAAGTCTCTTTCCCATTTCTTTTGTTTTATGTTGTTACTAACATATGTCTTGTGTAGGTGTAGCCAAGAAATACTCATGGTGACATAGTCAAATGTAACGACTGTAATATAGATTCCAATCATAACATAAAATTAAGCTTCGAATAATAGAACATCCATAAAATGCATCATCCACCTATCATTATGCCAAAAAACAAAGCCAAGACTACATCATCAACCATATAAGACCCTGTAATAAGTATCGAAACAACAGCGTAAAAAGTGTTATATGGCTATCTCCGAGCCTCCAGTCTACAAGGGGGTCCCACCTAGTAGTATTATATCTTATTAGCATACTTTAAATAATAGGCTTTAGCAATACTTTGCGGGAGAAATTCCTCATTGTGATTTTTATCGTCAACACCTTTGCCATTGATGACAAAGGGGGAGAGATTTATCATATGCCAAGGTAAATACTTGGAGAAAGAGAACAGAGGCATGGTTCCAGGGGGAGTGATGGTCAAAGGGGCATCATGAGTGATATAACTTCAGTATTGCATCAGATTGTTTCCCTCAATGCCAAAGGGGAATATTGTTGATTAATTGGGTTGGTTTTCATTGTTGTCAACCCTTGAAGAAAGTTTGGTAGTGGATTCTAGTAGCACAAAGGTATGGGTAATGGACCCAAGTTTGTTTGATGGATAATGGTATGAGTTTTGATATATTTTATGTTAAGACTATTCTACATGGATAATACATGCCATGCCATTTCTGGTGGTATGTGGAACGTCACATAACTCCTCACGGTTAGAGACTTATGGCCATGTGAAGTTGTAGAACCCTCATGAGTCATCTAGAAGCCACAAAAGGTCAAAGTAGTCAAATTAGTTTCAATGAAGAAACTATTTAAATAATAATGTGAAGTGATGAGTGTAGTATAAGTCAAAGTGGATGGAAAAGAAACTATTTAAATAATAAAGTTAATGGAGGATTTACTAATTATACAAACTGGTTAAGTTAAGTGGACAAGTGGTTAGAAGTGGGTTAGCCCTAAAATAATGAAAATGGGTTAATATGGTTAGAAGGTAACCCCTTGAGGAAGCTACATGAAAATATAAATAAGAGGCAAATGTCTCTTGTTTAATCACACTTGAGCATATTTAATATCTATTGTTTTGTAAGTCTTATTGCAAGCACTCATTGATACATCTAAAGTTGCGAAAGTCTGAGGTAGCATGAAGGGTTTACGGTGAAAGTTTCAGAATTACAGCGAATACTAAAAAACCCTAAGTTCTGAGGTGTACGTGGGATAACAGTGTATTAGGGTGTGCACATACGCGGGTTGGTAGTGTATTATGGTGCGTACATGAGGGTAAAGCCATAGAAACTTGAGAATATGAAGATGCCAACTCTCTAGATTCTGAGAGAAAGTTCCCAGGAAGGTCTACAGTGATCAGATACATCATATCTATCCATTGGTTCAAAAGGTATGTCTTATTTCTATGAGTAGTTGGATTTTGATGTAAGCATGAGAAATGGTTATGGAGATTTGAATATTTTTCCTAGAGAGATTAGTGGTTGCATGGGATCTTCTGTATAAGTCAGATCTACAAAAATACAATGCTGGTATAATTAATACTTATCATTGATACTTCTTGTTATATTTGAGGCACATCTTGTGTTTATTGGCATATGGCTAAGGGTTTTTATGGTACATGGTTGAGATTTTGTAATTGTGAAGTGGTTGATGTATTGAGAGGTTGAATATCATAAAGGGGTTTTTAAGTCTAGTTCATGTGAGGATTATTATATTGGTTCATGATAACATACACTCATTTGGTACATGAATAGAGAGAGATATAGAGTCTTTGGGGAAATGTTGTGTATGAGGATGCATACATAGGGTATAGTTATATTCTATATACAATGATAGGTTGCAGATCTATGTGAAAGAAGTTGCAAAGGGCCATAAGTTTTCAGAAGAAAGAAAACCCTAGTTTTCAGAAGGCATACGCGGGATGCATAATAGATAGGTCACGTACATACGCGGATTGCATAACAAATAAGGTGCATACATACACATGTTTCAAAACTAAAGGTCATGTATCTATTATATTTGGTTGATACATGTTCAATTCAAGTATAGATTGATTGGAGGGAAGTAGTACAGACTTGGTGCAGGTCAGTGGTATGGGTTGTTACAGTGGTATATCTCACAGTGATAGTGTGATAGTGGTTCCATCATTCTACTTCTACGTCAGGGAGGTTGGACAGGGCAAGGACATGTGGTTGTAGCCATCTTCCCTTACTAGCTAGAGAAAATAGGGGGTTTTAGCCTCCTTCTGGTTGTATTCAGAGAATTGGAGAGTTGGAGCTTCCCTCAGGTTGTAGCCTGAGAAACTACGGGGTTGGAGTCTCCTTCTAGTTGTAGCTGGAAAATAAAGGAAGTTGGTTCTTCCAATGAATGTAATTCTTAAAGACATATGAAAAAAAGCATTCTATGGTTTTCTCCTGCTTTGGGTTTCCACGTAAAAACACTAGTGTACTATATATGTGTATGATTTTTCATTTGTTCATTTTTTATTTACTCTGCAACTATTGGATGATAATCCTACATTGATATAACACTTGCATTTTATGGTTAAAACGGATTATATTTCTCTATTATTGATTCACCCCCCCCCCCTCTCTTTATTAGTGTATCCCCATCCCTTTCTCTCCCCCACACTCCCCCATTTTTCTCTTTA
>ML784009.1:279555-304695 GCA_009831015.1 Picea engelmannii
AAGGACAGCAGCTTGCAAAAGAATGTAGATGGCAGCAAACGCTTGAGAAAGACAGCTGGAACAGAAGCTGAAACACAGTGCTGAAACTCAGATGCTGGAACACAGATGCAGGAATACAGATGCTGGGACACATAAGCTGAAACTCAATGCTGAAACAGTTCTGGAGAGTATGCTGAAACACGGTGTTGCAGTAGCTGAAATAAAGTTGTTGTTACATATGCTGAAACACAGTGCTGGAACAGTTGCTGAAACACAATTTGTTACATATGCTGAAACACAGTTTGCCACAAATGTTGAAACACAGTTTTGTTATAAATGCTGAAACACAACGTTGGAACAGATGCTGAAACATAGTGCTGGAAATTATGCCGAAACAGCGGTGGATATTATGCTGAAACAGTGATGCAACACAATTTGTAACTGAATTTGTGGCTTTGCCACCCCTCCAATAAAAACTATAACCGTTTTCGTTAAAAAAAAAAAGGATGTAAGTATGATTCACATTTGGAATCAAATTCTTCAATATTTGCAAATTTTCCTATGGACAAGGATGCGTGTCAAGTTTATGATCAGTTTTCATTATCGACATCTCAAGACAACACAAGCCAAAGAAAAAAGCATTGACAAAACCCTCACAAGGTTGTAAGCATCGAAATCACCCATGGATTTATGCTACCGAATTTCACGCAGACACACAGGCGAGCGCTACCTAAATTCTAGCAGAAAATGAATTGTGCAGCGTTATTTTACCAGTTTTGAGTCACTAACTTGAAAATTGGATTATGAACAATTGAGGAGGTATTTGTGAACATTGGAGGAGGGTTTTGTTCATAACATTCCAAATAACAAAAACCTCTCTCATTTCTTCAAAATTTGGTATGGTTTGAGAGATATTTTACATAGAAGTGGTGCTACCAACTGTTTTACAGCGGTGCTACCTAATTTCCTGTAGCGGTCATGGTTTTAATATTCGCCTTGTTGGGAGGTTGGAACCTGTCAAGGAGGATTAAAATGGATTCTCAAGTATATGTTAGATGTCAAGAGACACCTGCTCATAATATTTAGCTCCATCAAATGACTCATGCATGAGGTGGAAACAATTTATTAATGACTTCCAAGAAATTCCTGAAAATTAACAGTTTGTTGGATTTTTGCCTCTTTGATTGTTGCCACCTATTTCCAAGGCTTAGAATCCAATGGAGGAGATGGGATTCAACCTCCTAAGGTTATTTGGATGCTATTTTCTATTTAATTAATGAGATATCTCTTGGAGACGGGGTTGGAGTGATAGGAAAAAGATTGTTACTATTTTGTAAATTCCCAGACTCTGTATATCTAGATGGAGGATTCTTGTTTAGTCAAAGATCAACTTGTGCTCTTCTCTTTGTCCATTCTCTTTGTATTCTTTCTCTAATGGAATATTTATTGATAAAGGATTTATCAACATCTTTGTTAACAGATTTATGCAGTGGATGATTTACTGTGTATTTTGTGAAGCATCTCTTCTTGGAGCAAATCTTTATTTCTTGATTAGAAGGATTCTAATTAATGAAATTTCAGCCATATGAATGTGTCAATCAAGCATGATGTGAAATTGACTGTTCATATCGATGTTTCCGTGCATTTTCTTCTATCCATATTTGTTACCCATGATTTTGGTCGTCATGATGATGTATTAATGATGGTGTACTCAGGCTCTTCATTAGAACTTTCTCCTGAGAAAAGTTACCTTCATCTCTTTTCAGAAATCACATTTTTGAGGAAGGTTCGCAGGCTGCCAATACATTTTCCTGCGAGAATGCATGATTCTCGCAGGCTGCTTTAAGCCAGGGTGCGAGAAGTTCGCACTGTGTCTAACTACTAGGGTGCGAACCCTTTCTAAAGGAGGGAAAAGGATGAATTCTCAAAGCTTCTAGAAGGGAATCTTCTAAAAGGATGAGATGGCATTCGAATGGTTATCTAAGTACTGGCTTTCCTGATATTTTGGGATCATTCCTATCCAAGTAACTAATTCATTCTCTCTTATATATTGAGGGGATTCTCATGGAAGAGGTTAGAAGCAAGCAAACAAGCAAGAGATTTATTGGAGAATTAGTGAAAGATTGTGTGAAGGATTGAAGCTATAGCAGCTAGAGAACTCTAGCAAGGTCATCAAAGGTGGTTGATTTTCTTCATGCAAGTGAGCAAGTGTGTGTGTCAGAGCTAAGGGTCATCGAAAGGAAGTTTGCAACATCAAGGCTCAGGTTGTAATCTTTACTTTCCATCAATATGATACAGTAATGTGTCCCTTTCTCATAAAGTTAGTTTTACTTTATTGTATAACTCCTTGATCATATACATAGATGAACTGTTGAATAGATTGTGCTTTCTTCACTTCGGTTGGTTTGTATTGTTTTGATATTGACTATACGAGAGCACTGGAGTGAAGCAGGAGAAACAAAGATCAAAGGAAGCGATTGTAATGTATGTTCTTTAATCGAACCTCCTAATACATTCAATAGTTAAAATCTAGGGAAAGAGTATCAGTCTGTCTTGATTTGTTCTAGATCTAGGTGGATCTAGGGAGATCGGTTTGTGTCTGCACTTACGGATTTATCCAATAACAAAATTGGCGACTTCACTGGGGAAAGATCCCATTTTCTTTGTGGCTTTTTGTGTTTTTCTGTGGCCATTTGCTCTGGTTTCATTTTTCTCCTATCCTATCAGTCTCTGAGTCTTCAGGATATCATGATAGACTTTATAAGTCCAGAAGATTTATTGAATTTTACTTCATTTTTTCAAAATTTTGATATGTTCAAGACTTCTCGCACTGCACTTCATTGCAACCTGCAAGAACTGGTAAGGTTTTCACCCTGCACATAGGTTTTAGTGCGAGGTCCTCGCACCTTGCTAAAAGGTCACCTGCGAGAATCATATGTTCTCGCACTGTGTAATATTGCTTACCTGTGAACTCATTTTTTCAAAATTTTGAAATTAAGTTTTGGTATTTCTAACTGCTCAGATCAGTTGAATTACCTCTTATGGGTTTCTTGGACCTTTGATTGATGTATTTCTTGCTTTAGTTTGCATGCGTGAATAGTTTTAGGGTTTCAAGGTTTTTCTTGTACTTTGTGTCTTGACTTTCGTTTCTTGACTCTTCTTAGCAAAACCATTCTCTCTGACTTCAGATTCTGAGTGTGTTTGATTGGTTGAGAACCAGTGATTGGTTGAAAGTTGAGTACTTGGTTTTTCTCATTTGCTTATTGATTTGAAAGAACATTTTCGTTTTCTTTGAGAAGACTTTTTGGTTTGCTCTTTATTTTTTGCTTTCATTGAAAGAGTTGATTGGGTTGATATTGCTTGATTCTTTATGATTTGATTTTTTTCTCTCTCATTGGTATAGTGAGAGTTATTTTTGAAAAGTGAACACAAAGTTTTCTTTCATCAAATTGTTTTTGTCATTTACAAAACATTGAAAATCAAAGTTTTTGAGATTGTTGAAGTATTGAAAAAGCAACACTTAGAGAATAGTCATTTAATAAATGATTGTTTGCATCGACATTTGAAAGGAAATTGTGCATTGTAGTTCAGGGTTGATTTGGAAAATTTTCTCTCTCTCCCATATATAGGATTCATCGAACGAAAAGTGATACATTTTCATTCAAATCCTTGCATCATTGGGTCAGAGTCATATAACATAAATTTCACTTCCGTTACCTTTGAGTAAACAACAACTCTTAAAAACATTGTGTAATCATAAAATTTATCTAGTAACTCTTTTCTAGGGCTCTTTTACACCAACATTTAGCTAGGCTAGTGCTTTGGAGTAGGAAGAGAGATACACTCTCCAAAAGCTCAAAACACACAATATCATCTTGAGCTAGGGAGTGTTCAATTCCATTTGCAACATATTGTCCTAGGAAGCCCTTCTAACACAAGAGTCAAGCACTAGGTCGCATTGGTGTTGGCAGAGTTACTCACCCTGCTTTGTTGACATCAGTGTAGAGATTGCACGTATTACGGGGGTCACTCAGAGGTATACCCACAATGATGAGTGGAAGCCTTTTGAGTTGATTTCGGGATAGATACCCTTCCCTTGCGTGTGGATCAGACTATCGACTGTTCCCCCAAGATTTACTGTTGTTGGTGGTGACCTTAGTGGCCTATCTCTCTAGGTTCTTACCCGAGGTGACTGTGGAGGGGAAAGTCTTCACGGTACCTGGAATTGACATTAACCAAAATCACTCGGGCTCCTTGGAGGGTATACCCACGATTATGTGTGGGAGCTTGCACCAAGGTGTAAGTTTGTTAAGCAGGTCGTCAGTGTAACTTTTCCACCTTAGCCCCGCCCCTTCTCATCTCATTGTTGCGATGTTGGATTTCATCACCAACTAGTGGTTTCGAAATTAGAAGGTCTTGTTTGCCTGGTGATTGCTTCCTAGATTTTGTTTACTAGTGCTTGTTGTTTGTTTCTCGAAGTTG
Source organism: Picea engelmannii (assembly GCA_009831015.1). Classification (NCBI taxonomy): domain Eukaryota; kingdom Viridiplantae; phylum Streptophyta; class Pinopsida; order Pinales; family Pinaceae; genus Picea; species Picea engelmannii. Next base: position 284,017 of record ML784009.1, read on the forward strand.
ACCCTAAGAATTTCTTCGTGGAGCTTGTCACTCGTTTACAATTGCTCCCCCATGACGTTCACGTAGAATGCAAAGTTTATCTCCAGAGCATCTGGACGATTCTCAAACCTTGCCTACGAGTACACCTGAGGGCTCTCCTCACCAAAGTGAAGTCCCAGTTGTCACCCCACCACACATGGAAACAAGTGAAGTCCCAGTTGTCACCACACCACTAGTAGACTCAACTGAATCTCTAAAAACTTTTCGAATTACCAATACTAGAGAGGACTATCGCATTCGCCGTGGTGAACGACCTTTTGTGAGATTAAATTCTTCTGAAGAAGTAGTTGTTACATCTTCTGAATCAGTCGTTGGGCCTTTTCCCGGGGAACAAGGCCAAGATCCTTTTTGGTCAGGTAATTTTCGTAGGGTCCTTTTTGGTACTGAGTCACCTATAGTCTACGAAATCAACCCTCCAGTGTTTTATGAGACAGAGACTATACCAGTGCCTACCACTTATCACTTTGTTCTCCCTGATGAGATGTCCCATCTCGCAAATACTACGAGTGTCCCAACTGAGATTACTACAGCTAATCTTGCTCCTATCAATACCCAACGAATGCCTGATGTCATTTCGACATTACCACCAGGATACCATGCGTTGAATGCCTTGTTGAATGATTCTGTTCCAACACCTCTGTAAACCCCATCTGGTACTCCTGGGGGTCCTTCTGGGCATCCTATTCCCAGTTTTATTCTGACACTCCCTCAATTTCCTCCTAGCAATCCTAATCCTAGTGGCACTATACAGTCCATTACACCTAACTTGTAGATTCTCATTGGTGGACAAGGTGGTACGATTCCATTTCCTCTTACCAGAAATAATCCACTTACTACACAACCTACGATTGGCACACAACTTCCGGTTGGAACTCCACCGATGATAGGGGGACCAACCCCACCTTTTGGACAAAATATACTTGCATCTTTGGCCCAGTATTGGAATCAGATGCTACAAAATCTTCCTCAAGCGGCTGGGGAGCAACAACCTATCCCTACTATAGGCCAACCATATCCAGGTGTACCCAATCCTATTTGGGGTCAAGGTCAGAATGTTCCACCTCAGGTCCCTACTCAAACTCAAGGTTACAATCCTTGGAGTTACTATCCTCTGCAACCACCACCGAATCAGCCAGGATCTTCCCACTATGGACAGACTACATATGGTCCTACTGGTTTGCCGACAGGGCTTCCACCCCAAAGTCACCAGTATCCGCAGGTGAATCGATAGTTACCTTTTCTTGCTACTTTGGATTTTCCATATTTGTCTAGGATTCTCAATGACCCTATTCGTCACTCTCCCCAATGGCCTGCTATTCCGGCCAAGCTTCCATCGGACATTCCTAAATTCGATGGAAAACCGGGAGAGGACCCAAACAATCATGTGATGAATTTTCACCTATGGTGTTCATCCAACTCATTGATGGATGACTCTATTCGTCTACGTCTTTTTCAACGAACCCTTACCGGTTCTACTGCAAAGTGGTATATTGAATTTCCACGAGGTTTCTTCTCTGATTTCAACACTCTAGCTATGGCTTTCCTTACACATTACTATTTACCAATCCGTTATGATACTGGGACTGAGATTTTGACTTCTTTCAAATAGAATAAAGGCACTCATATATCGGATCATATTTATGAGTGGTGAAGGAGACGACGTCTCATCAAACTTGAACTCCCCGATCAGTTACTGGCCGAATGGTTTACGAAATCCTTTGTGAATGAAATTGGTAAGGACATTGCCATGGGTGGTGTTGTCACAGAAGAGAAAGCTATAAGTTGTGCTCAGTATCTTGATCTCGTTTATTCGCAAACGGGAATGCTTTATGATTTATTACTTGATTTACCTCATCCTGGTACTTCTAGCACTTCAACCACTCCAACTGCCTCACATGCAGCTGATGGTGTTATTGGTACTACCCAAGCCCAACCACATTCTTTTTCAAGCACCAATTCTAAGTCTGCTTCTTCTAATGTACAAAATGCTCCGTCTCCTACCACTCCTACTGGTAAAACTTCTGAGGTGAACGCCATTCAATCTACCCCGACCGGTAAAAATAAACCTAAAAAGGGGAGAGGCAAGAATAAGGAGAGAAAAAATAATAATCAAGCAGAGAAGCCTAAAAATACCCCTGTTGAAGATTAGGATAAGTCCAAACCCTGCTACCCTTGCCTTATCTATGGTGATGATCACTACACAAAGGATTGTCCGAGACGTGCCAAGGTTACTAAGTTCCTTCAAGGGACGTCAAAGCCATCTACGCCGATGGTCTTATCTCAACCTTTCCCGTCCCAACAATAGGCTCAGTTGGTCATTCATGACCAACCATCTACTTCTACCACATCATATGTTTTGATGTGTACCGGTGATTCTAATCCAAACAACGTTGCACTCACGACTAGAGCCAAAGAGTATACTCTGTCTAAAGAGAAGGTTGACGATTTACCTCCTACTTTGGTACAACCCTCTCCACCGACTCCACCTACCAATGGTCCTCTTCATATCGAACGGTCGAGCCCTGATACAGTTCTACGACCACCCCCCAAAGGTGTCGTTAGAAAGTCAGCTTTCAATCCTCATGCTCGTGTGGCCCAGAACTACAGTATTGTGGAAGATCTGGCCCAGGCACCTTCAACGATGTCAGCCCTTGAAGTCCTTCAGTCTTGTCCTGCACAACGGAAGGCATTGTTGAAAGATATAGGTGGAATTGACCCCACAGATACGAATTTGATAATCTTTGACTTGGAAGATCACATTCCGAGGTTACCACCCCAACTCGCATTTCAAATTCAAGTTGTTGTCTCTGACAAGAAAATTTGTCGAACTATTATAGATGAGGGTGCCTCTACGTGTGTAATGTCTTTTTCTTGTTGGAAAGACATTGGTTCTCCTCCTTTAAATGAATCACAAAATACTCTGAAAGCCTTCAATGGCTCTGGTTTTAAGCCTTACGGTGTTCTTCCATCATTTCCTGTTACACTATAAGGTAAGACCGTCCAAGTTGAAGTGGAAGTCTTTGATGCTCCCCTCGATTATAATCTTCTGCTTGGTCGTAGCTGGATTGATTCCATGCGTGTGGTAGTGTCAACACTTTTTCGTGTAGTACATTTTCCTCATCACGGAAAGGTAGTTACTGTTGACCAACTTGCCTTCTTTAATTTCGATACTCATACTGGAAACATGCCATTTATTGCTAAAACCCTGCCGGGTTATGAGAATGTTGGTGTAGGCCTTTTAAAGGACTCTTCGTTAATGGGTACTTTCCCCATTCCTCCGCCCGATATTACACGCCCGTCAGTTGCTTCTATCAACATGATCTCCACCCAGCCTCATGAACTTCCTGCGTCACATGACCCTTGGATTGTCCCTGACCCTGGAGACCACACTCGTTTCGGCGATGTCATGTCGTTAAGTCCGGTTGGGTCTACATATCAGGCCATTCAATCGACAACAACTTCTACCCCCTCTCTTGATGAGTTGTCTCTGGATCCTTTCCGTGTTATTTTTCCCACTGACGATATGATCATGTCCATCATGGGGGGCACTCCTTGGGATGAGGGGCATCATCATTCCAAGTTGTTTCTGGAACAACATACTCTTGAGCACTATCGACGGATTTCGACTCCGTCGACCTTTGTTGTCATTCCTGTGGTCTCCATCAATCCATTTATGGCAAGGGGCATTGCTTTGATGGCATGTCACCCTCACTCGGCCGGGGGGCATGGTTATGTTATTGTAGCCATTGATCACTTTACGCAATGGGCCGAGGTAATGCCGACAATTGACAACAATGGTATCCCTTTAAGTGAACCCAGGAATGGGTTGTACTTGAATAAGTACTATGCATAAATCATTTGTGCAACGTACTTGTATTTTATGTATCATACTTTGTGTGTGTTACTTTTAGTTTGCTTTTGACGTTAGCTGGTTTCTTCCCTTATGCGACGTTGTGTTTGATTTCCAGATGTCGGAGTCTTCGCTACCCTATATTGGCTTCATTGATGGTGCTAGCCGTAGTACTTGGAACCTAGCTTCCGCTGCATGGGCAATCTATGCCCCAACAAACAAACTTGTATCTTTACGAGGTGTATGCCTTGGTTGTGCAACCAACAACATTGCAGAGTATAGCGTCGTCATTGAATTATTGGTTGATGCTATCTCATTTGGAATTCATCATTTGCTTCTGCGACTTGACTCACAGTTTGTAGTACTACAACTAAGTAATATCTACTCTATTCGAAGTCCTACTTTGTTACGGGTGTATTTGCGAATTTGCCTCTTGGAACGTTATTTTGATCACATAGAATATTAACATATTCCTAGATGTCTTAATACATTAACAGATGCATTGGCTAATTATGTATTGGACATACATTTGAACCATTTATAAATCAAACACATTAAAATTCACACAATATAAAGTAAACCGGTAGAAGCCATCTGTATATATAATGATCAAAAGAGTTTGTTTTTTACAAAAAATTGTCCGAAGACCAAAATATCAAAATTTGAAGCTCATAGCTTCTACAAAGTGACGTCACGGATGACGTTCATGGTAACACACAACTACTCTAGCAACTCTACGGAGTAGTCAACCCATAGTTGCTGATACCCCTACAGTGTGACGCTAATCGCGTCGTGGAACCTCTTCCAGAGTCATTTCTGGAATGTCTGCTGTCAGACCCTCTAAGTTCTGTTCCACCACCTGATAATCTTCGGCATACTGTGGTGCTGCTACTGCTACCTCTCCTTGTCACTGGATAGGAGAGGTGCCAGGAGGTCTATACGATCCAACATCTGTGTTATCAACAAACATTTTGTGTTAGTCCTTGGATAAATATATAAAACAAAAACATTTAAATATGATAATAATTAAAAAACATTTAAAAAGAGAAAATGCGTGTACTTCTTACCGAGGTCTCCCCACTGAGCGTCCTCAGGCAATGCTAAATATGGATCTCCTCTGAAATCCAACCCGGCATAAGCTTAGTCATCGACCATCAACATCTGGTTTTGGAGCCAGTCAAAGAAAATATCGTCGTATTTGACGATTGGTCCTGCCACGTGTTGGGCCATGAGCCGACACCACCTCAACATCCTTGGATCTCTAGGACTCGAGAAGTCCCACTCAACCTGCAGTCTAAATACGGGGACCCTCTCAAGGAATAAGGACACCAACAAAGAACCATACCCAAATTGTTTCAATTCACCTCTCCTGCATTTGGTTAATTGTCTTTTGATACTGCGAAGCACAACATCCGCCCAGTTAAATACTCGAGGCTCAGTACACTCGATGGCATACTGGAAGTAGCTCTGTAATGCCATATGAGGAGCTGAACTCCCGGCCATCTGAGCTATAGTAAAGAGGATAGTGCGGAGGGTCAGGTCTTGTACCCCACAGATATAAACTTTTCCTTTTTTCCTCTCAGCCTCTAGTACACAGTATTGATTGCAGTATTCACTCATCTTGAGCCCACCACCTCTACTACTAGTCAAAATGACATAATACCCATGCCTAGACAATCCAATCAAAAAGTATATGTCCTCAATGTCTATGGACAAAGTATGAGCTCCTACATTGAAAACCTGTTGATCTGGGTCCCACATACGGACCAGGTACTCGAGTAATCTGACTTGGGCCCTCATGCCTGGGATGCAGAAGTATTTTAAGAGCCCACAATCTCTCAATGTAGCTATGGTAGGAGGATGATTCTCAGCATTTGCATTATCCTCCTCATGTTCTCTTTCTCGCCAATCAAGCACCATGTTTGTGGCTATTTACCTACACAAGGAACATAAAATGAGGATTAATGATCTTATTCATGATCTAGAACTTTTTCATTGGCTAAATATTTAAAAAAAATTGGAGATTGCGGTTCTCGCAGGTGCCTCATTTTTACAGTGAGAACACCTCGCAGGTGGCTCATGGCTCACCTGCAAGAACGCATCATTCTCGCAGGTCCCGTATGGGCCGCCTGTGAGAATTCCTATGCGCATGTAGGGTTCAAAAACCAACTTGAAAATGAAAAAATAACCAATGAAATCAAAAATTTTAACCATGAAAATGTCAAGAATGAACAGCTTACCTTAATGTAGAAGACGGCTCATCATATGATCTCCTTTCGCTCCCGAAAATTAATGCCAAACTCAAAGGGTAAAATGGGGGTTTTGGAGCTCAATAGTGAAAATGTGAAATGATATGGTAAAAATGTTTATTTACTCATTTAATTTACTTTTTACTATGTCATTTTGGGTTTTTTATGTTTATTTATTGATTAAAACCTAATCACTAATATCAAGATGAGTGTGATGACTTGCAGGTGTGATAACATTGATGATTACATACAAGGATATGGACATTTTTTACTTCATTATGGTGTGTTTTTGAGTGTTTTTGAGGGTTTTTACACAAAACCTCAAGCATCGTTTTTGTCCGTTCTTACGCTCGAAAATACAAGAGAACATGATCGATCATAGTTTTATCACTTTTTCGGGCTCAACAAGGTTATACGAAAAAGGAACCCCCCTTGAGTCCTCTTTAAGCTCTTTTCAGACTCTCTAAACATGAAAAGATCGTCGAGCGACCTTGCTATTTTCGCGCTCGATAAAGTATTTGAAGTATGCGTCTGGCGAGCGATAATTTCTCTCTTTTTCGGTCTCGTCCAGACTATGTTACAAAAAAGGAACTGAGAGAGTTCTCTTTTAAGTGTTTTTCCAAACTCTATAATCTTGAAAAACCTTCGAGTTTACTATCTCTGGACTCGTTAAATAAACATTGACAGACCCGTGATGGGACCGAACCACTCCTTCTTAGGGTTCGTTAAAAATACTTCGAGGGACTCATCCAAAGGATGAGATTATATCAACAAGCATATGTGATCCTCTTCAAGCTTGTGTAAAAATAAAGAGGTACTTGCCAGAAATGGTGGGGGAAAATTTGGGAAAGGGATATGTTTCATCTTCATATTGATTGGCAGTAAGTGTCGCTCTTGAACATGACACCCCCTATTCATCATTTGAAGCCGGTTTGGGAAATCCATTTGTCTCTCATTCGATTTGATACAAGGTCATTCCCTGTGTCATCTTTGAGTCAATGATGCCAAATCACTGGTCGTGTCATTCATATGTTCAAGAGAAGTCCATTTGAAGCCTATATTGAGTCGGCCATCTGCAGTTACCCATTCTCTCCATGTCAGCCTTCCCTGTGTCCAGTCCAATTTGCAAAATGCTCTGTTTCACCTTCAAACTCTGTTACTCATTTCATGTCATTGATGGGGGATACATCAAGGCCCTCCTGTGACGAGTTTTGATCCTTCGACTTCAGCAAACTATCCGGAATCAAGACTTAGAAATTATTTGGTACCTTGGAACTTGCATGCCTCAAAGGCAGGTTTCCTCATTTTCGACAGTGGGTTTACATCATTGACCCCTGATCGAAAGATTCCATCGAATGTTCGACATCAACTCATTCATTCACACTCGATGGATTGTATCATGGTACCTTGGGAGTCATTGACATCAATGGTGATTTCCCTCGCACTTGTTAACGGTTACATCAATGACCCGTAATCAAGTGGTTTCTACCATGTTCGACTTCAACACATGTAATCAAATGGTTAGATTCGTACTTTGGGGGATGAGATTGAAGACCCTAGATATTTTCTTTGTAATCCAGGTTGTGATGGAGTATGTATAATTAGCAACACATAGATCCACTGTGTATGTTTTGTGGCTATGTCATCTTGATTTGAAATTTCTCGCATAGATCCACAGTGTATTTAGGTGGCTATGCTATATATTGACGGCATGGATCCACAGTGTATGATTGGTGGCCATGAATCATGTCTACAATGTCATCAGTCTGTGATCTGAGTATGGGAATGCCTACCTCAGAATTGATATATATGATACTCTGCAGATGCTTGATTGTTCGCAGTTTTCCGATTAGATGTGCTCCTAGTTCTCGACACACACATGTAGCTTACAAAGTCTATCAACTGTCACTAGTTCCAATCTCAGACTTTGGGGGGCATTCTATTACCCATGATTTTGGTCATCATGATGATGTATTAATGATGGTGTACTCAGGCTCTTCATTAGAACTTTCTCCCGAGAAAAGTTACCTTCATCTCTTTTCAGAAATCACATTTTTTAGGAAGGTTCGCAGGCTACCAATACATTTGCCTGCGAGAATGCATGATTCTTGCAGGATGCTTTAAGCCATGGTACGAGAATTTCTCTCTATGTCTAAATACTAGGGTGCAAACCCTTTCTAAAGAAGGGAAAAGGATGAATTCTCAAAGCTTCTAGAAGGGAATCTTCTAGAAGGATGAGATGGCATTCAAATGGTTATCTAAGTACTGGCTTTCCTGATATTTTGGGATCATTCCTATCCAAGTAACTAATTCATTCTCTCTTATATATTGAGGGGATTCTCAGGGAAGAGGTTAGAAGAAAGAAAACAAGCAAGAGATTTATTGGAGAATTAGTGAAAGATTGTGTGAAGGATTGAAGATACAACAGCTAGAGAACTCCAGCAAGGTCATCAAAGGTGGTTGATTTTCTTCATGCAAGTGAGCAAGTGTGTGTGTCAGAGCTAAGGGTCATTGAAAGGAAGTTTGCAACATCAAGGCTCAGGTTGTAATCTTTACTTTCCATCAATATGATACAGTAATGTGTCCCTTTCCCATAAAGTTAGTTTTACTTTATTGTATAACTCCTTGATCATATACATAGATGAATTGTTGAATAGATTGTGATTTCTTCACTTTGGTTTGTTTGTATTGTTTTGATCTTGACTGTACGAGAGCACTGGAGCGAAGCAAGAACAACAAATATCAAAGGAAGTGATTGTAAGTTATGTTCTTTAATTGAACCTCCTAATACATTCAATAGTTAAAATCTAGGGAATGAGTATCATTATGTCTTGCTTTGTTCTAGATCCAGGTGGATCTAGGGAGATCGGTTTGTGTCCACACTTACGGATTTATCCAATAACAATATTTCAAATATGTGTTGGTTGGAGATTGTGATAGCCCTTTTTGCTGGAATATAGTCTTTGGAATTTTGTGCATTAGATCAGGATTTGAACCTTATAAGTTTGATCCCTTTTTTTTAAATATAATCACTCATCCAACTCTAAACATTTTTATGAGTACTGGGCTTACACTTGCAACAGTTTAAGTGTGATTCTCAGTGCTAATATCACCTATCAACAATGGGAAACACGCAACAACCTTTGTAACCTTATATATTGGTGGATTTTTGAAGAGGTAAGTGAGGGAGGATTTGGTTCTCGTAGCATGAGCCTTGGAAATCATATCATTTGAGTCTCTATTGGTCTCTAGAAGATCTAGAATATCTCCCAAACCTCTTCCAAGAATTTATATAAAGAAGCAAATATTGAGCATGAAGGAGGAAGAGCCATATGTAGATATATGCTTCCAAAATTCATAGGTGCTTCTCCATTCTAGATCAGTTTTAGTCAGGTTTCCTAGATTGGTTGAAATGCTAAGGAGGAGTAAGGAGAAAGGGGAAAGGAGGAGTGCATCTACACCTAGAGGTAAATATAATTGGGTTACCTCTTTCATATTAATCAATAGATCATTGGTTTTCCCCCATAACTATTTGTATTTCATTCATAAATGTTCAAATATGGTTTATTCCTTCTTCGATCAGGATAGATATAGATGATTTTGTGATTTCTTAATGCTAGAGAGAATTTGTAGATTGGTATTGTTTTTCTCTTGTGTGCAGGTAGCAAGTTGAAGGAGATTAGATATGAATCTCTAGGAATACACCAAAGAAGGGGACGTGAGGATGGGCTTAAAAGGAAAAGGTATGCCTCTTTACTATCTCTTGTCATAAATAGGAAAAATATTGTTTGGATCTAGAGAAATCCATAGAAGTCTATCCCATTGTCTGTCTAGGATCACTAGGTAGATCCTAGGGAGAAATTTCCAGTCACATTGGTGAGATTTAATCATTGCAAAATTAACAAATCCATTGTGGAAGAATATTTGATTCTTCTCTAGTTTATATTCCATTGCATATTTACCTTTAATCTCTATTTTTGAGTCAGTTATTCTCTTTCGTAACACTCCCTCATAGAATAGATATCTTAGATCTAGAAAATCCGAGTCAAATATTTTTATTTTTCAAAAACATTTCATTGTATTTCTTGTCGTTGTATAAGTGACTCGTGACACCCTACATATGGTCACTTGTTGCAATTTGTATGGCCTACGACGTGCCTTGTAGGATTTAAAATATGTAGTTTTTTTATATTTATCTCTTCAGATATGGATGTATTTTTTTGACAACACGTGTATTCTAATAGAGGACGAACACCTTTAGTAACCACTATCACAACTAGAAAAAAGATAAACACACCAATGTTTTAACTTATGGGGAAAAATCCATGGTCCCAACCAATGTGGCCACTTGGAGAAATTTATTAATGTAAATAAAAATGTTATAGAGAGATTTACAAGAGATTTTATCACATTCGATCATCGGAAAATGAATCTCTATTCTCTTTAAATAGATATCATGGACCAATCAGGTGTTAATCCATAGATCAATGTAGCCATTAAGATCAAGGAGAATATGAACCATTGGATCACTCTATGTCGGGAACATATCATGATCATTTGATTACCTAACTACAAATGCATACTAATGCATACTAAAGAAACACACATTTACCTAACGAGACATTAAACCAAGTTGATATTAACTAACTCCTAAGTGTCTAAATATCCTAACATCCCCATTAAGAAGAAATTGGGGTAGGATTGAAGGATTTACAAAAGAAACACAATAGGATAAGGAAGGAGGCACTCGAGCCTATCCCCCCTTAATGACAAATTACTTAAATCCTATCATAGATCAAAGTTTGGAAAAAATCGCTTCTATAAGAGACTTTGTGAAAATGTTTGAAACTTGATCTTCTGTAGGGAAACATAATGCTTCAATAACTCAATCATGAATGAGTTTTATGATGAAGTGCATCTATAGCTCGATGTGTTTGTTGAATTGATGTTGAACTGGGTATTTGGAAATCTTGATTGCACTCTAATTGTCACATCAAAGGGTGGGTGGATGTTGCTACTAGAACTTAAACTATGAAAGGATCTAGCAAATCGATAAGGATTCTTGACTTGCATTAATTGTTGCTTGGAAATTTGATTGTGCTAAAGAAATAGCAATAGTCTGTTGTTTCTTATAGAACCAAGTGACAAGTATTGAACCAAGGTTGAAAACATAACCTATAATAGAATTTTGATCATCAGGGTCTCTAGCCAAATTTGAACAATGAAACCAACCAATAAAGGATCCCCCCTAAGATGTAATGTATCCCAAATGGAACTATACCCCAAACATATCGAATTATACTTTCATTTTATTTCTAATGGATTTCAAGGGGTGTTTGCATATACTGGAAAACAAGAATAACAACAAAGGAAATATCAGGATTGGTATGAGTCAAGTATAAAAGGCTACCAGCTAATTGACGATACAAAGTGGCATCAACTTCAGGAAAAGTATAGGTGGCAACAAGTTTTACTCTAAACTAGAAGGGAGAAGGGGCTAGTCTAAGAACGAGAATTTGAAATCCATCTAATGGACCTCCCATTCATGTGAGCCTACAAGGGATAGAAGAAGGTAGATGGAATTCATTTTGGATATAGAGAAAAGGTTTAATTATAGTCAATGCCTTCAACCTGAGAGAATCCTTTGGAAACTAATCGAGCTTTTTGTCTTTCAACACTTCCATTTGATGCATACTTCGTTCTATAGATCCGTTTACATTAGACAACTTCTCTTCATTTTCGAAGAGTTATAAGATCCCAAGTATCATTTGTCATTAAATAAGGATACGCTTCATTCATTGTTGTATCTCAATCTGGATGTCATGAAGCTTCTACAAATGTCTCTGGGTCATGAGTCTCTAAAACTTGATCCAAAATAGAAGATGTTCACTGGCACTGTGAACGTGTCCAACATTGATATGAAGGATCATCGAGAAGATCACCAACTACTTCTCATGTTGAACAGACCCATCTAGGAAGAAATGGTGTTGGTGTAGGTTTAGGTTCAATGGACTCATTTGGAGTAAGGTGATAAAGTGGATATTGATTTTCACCCTCACTATCTTCATCTGAAGAAGAAGAAACTGGAATAGGAATAGAAGATGGTGCAAACGCCTGCTAGCGGGGAAAACTCCCATGTGGCTACACCAGGGTTTACAATGTAGGTAGATCAATAACCATTTCAAAGTATCCTACTCCCCTAAATACCCCTAACATAACCCAGACTCATACATGAAAAAAAAAATGAGAAGGATCAGATAACTGTACCTTTACTCTGCGTCTGGTGATGATCCTCTCGTGCTTGATAGCTTTAATGACTGCAAAGAAAGATAAACAGGAAACTACAAATAGGCATTTCATATATAAATCATGGTTTAGATGTTATAATTAAACATAAATCAAATGCAAACATTCAACACATCATGATCACTTACAACAAATGTTAGCTACTAGTCCATGAACCTAGTCCAGACTCCTCTTCACCAAGCTCCAAGTGTGTCTCCGTGTATCTTTCTCCTCCCAACCTTATTCTAGGGAAATGGAATGGGTTTATGATGAAGGAAAAAGGCAAAAATGGGTAATTTTGAGGCAATTCTCACAAGATGATTGCAATTTCTTCGGTCAAGGAGGGGATGTGAAATGGGAAAAGTTTCATTGTTATTATGTCTATATGTGAAATGAGACCCCAAAACCTCCTTTTATATGACAAAAGGATGGTTATTCATTTGGGTGATGGGCTATAAGCGGTGGAACAGTTGGTAAACTACCCAATAGTCTGTAATCTCAACGAATTCCTTGCAACTTTATAATTTTTGCAACTTTTGTGAGCATACACGGATTTTAATGGTGCAGCTGGCATACATACATGGGTTGTAGTGGTGCATAAATCATACATATGTGGGAAGTAATGGTGTATGGCACATACATCTTCAAAAATATGGTTTTTAAGAAGAGCGACTCAGTGATGGATTGGAAAAAATAGCAGGTAAGAGGGCCAGATGCCAGGTATGAATGTGTAGATAAATTTAGGGTTATAATAGATGTCCCCTAATGTGTGAGGTCAGAAGATAATCTGATGGCCAAAATACATTAAAAATATTCACCAATGTACGAAGCGAGTGAGCCTGGGACCAGAGTTTGGGAAGTGCCATCTGCAAAAATAACAATTGTCTCTCCAAGGTGGGCATACCCATGCTCGGGATGAAATAAATCATGGATGCCAATCAAATTCACTGCAGATCCATGTCATATAACAATATAACGTGTATCCACAAGAAATACACAATGGATCTATGTATCAAAATCAAAGATATACAAGTATAGTATCCATATAAAAGAAGCTGATAAAACATAATGGTTGGAGATGAGGTCTTCAGAGATTGAGAAACAACTTCAAAATATTCAAAACTTGGATAGGAGTACAATGTGAATGTATGACTTTACTACCCAGAGGTCTTCGACAGATCATTGGGAAAAGACAAGTGGATCTTGATGATCAGGCAGAGAACTTCTTTGATTTCGAACAAGGACTTGATTGGACTTTTGGGATGGTTGGGCATGAGATCAAGAGACAAACTATAGAAAGGCCAACTCAAGTTGGGTGAAAATTCCCTTGGACAATAGCATGACAGATAATCAAACTCAGGGAGCATGACATTCACATAAGTTCACGATGCAGGAGGCAACACAAACTCTCCATGTGTTTGGAAGAATAACCAAATGGAGGAGGACACAGCTCTATGTAGCGAGAACAACTTCCTAAGGTCATATTATATCCCAAAGCTTGACAAACAAACAAAATGATGTGCTTTGTCCAAGGGTGACTCATTGTGCTACCAAAAAAGAATATATATTTCCCGTCCTCTTTTGGGGTTTTTTTTACTTTTTTGTCTTTTTCAATTTTTTAAAGAGCTTGAAAAAGAACAAAAGAATGCTACGTTACAAAGAAGGAATTAGTGTCACAAGAATACTAATTCCAAGCCCAATAAACACATTAATGATCATAGCAAGGAGACATGTGCAAGAAAAGGACACTCGGGAAAATTCCTCCATGGGTCAAGGTGTCAAGACACAGAGGTAAAGTGCTACAAGGCTTACAGATAAGGCATGCTTCAAAGGTTTAGTTGAGAGCAACATGGAGCCAGAATTAGGCCAAAGATGCGGAGATGCAAATGTGATTAATAATAAACAATAAAAATCCCCTTCAATGTGATTTTAATGAGCCTAGAGAAGGTAATCTCGATAATTTTTTCACGTTTCGAGAGTCTGAAAAAACGTAAAAGAAGACTCCACTGGGGTACCTTTTTTTAAAGTAGTCTAGTCGGTTCGAAAAAGGGGTAAACTAGCACTGAAAAGATGTCTATTCAAAACCATTTTAACGAGTGTGACAAAAACAAGATCAATCGACAATCTTTTCAATTTTAAGGAGTCTGAAAAGAGCTTAACTATGGACTCACAACCTTTATTTGGATTTAGTCCCCTTATCTCGAAAAAGTGTAAAATTTACTTAGGAGAACTCTCCCAGCAAGACGAATCTCTCGAGGTGTACCTTTTTCCTGCCTAATCTACAAGCCATAAAAAGGGGTAAACTCATGCCAGTGGATGTTTTTTTGGACCAATTTAACGAGTGTGAACTAACAAGGTCACACGAGCATGTTTTCAATTTTAAGGAGTCTGAAAAGAGCTTAACTATGGACTCTGTAGGGGATGTTCTTCTAGACCAGTTTAACGAGTGTCAAAGAACAAGGTCACTCAACAATCTTTTCAATTTTAGGGAGTCTGAAAAGAGATTAACTATGGACTCCATGGGGGTTCCTTTTTCGTAAATTTAGTCCCTCAGGCCCGAAAAAGGGTTAAACTTATACCCGAGAATACTCTTCTAGAAAATCGATGTTCCTAGAGTATACGTGTGTTCATAAAATTGACCATCCAGACCGAAAAAGGGGTAAACTACCACTGGACAGATGTGCCTTCGAGTTTTATTTTGGTGAGCATGAAGGAAAACAAGATCTCTCGACAATATTTTCATGTTTCAAGAGTCTAAAAAGGGATTAAAGAAGACTCCAAGAGGTTACTTTTCTCAGTTAATCTAGACGAGGTTGAAAATCATAAATATAGTCTCATCAAATGTTACTTTCATATTTCAAAGTGAGCTTGAAAGACATTAAAGAAGGCTTATTTTTGGGAGCCCCGAGGGTGAGGCCAAAGGTGATGGTGCATCAGACGAATGAGGCTTAATCTTGTAATCATGATAGGACTAAAAGGAATCCCAAGACTAAAGTCATAGGAGACAACATGGGCACCAAAATACAACAAGGATCTACCAAGGGAATCCATGTAAAGGTATCCTCTACCACCTAATTACGACACTTCTAAAGAAGAAATGATGGTTTAGTGTCGCACTTTGGCAGGATCGATCCTATGGTAAAGTGGAAAAGATAACGAGATACAGAAAGTGGAGGTGGAATCCTAACTTATATGAAAAAATTTGGAAAAATGAATTTTACCAAAGGACCTTTTAACAATGTGGGTTATGGAAGTTCTACCTATGTCCATTCATGAGGGCACAACCCAAGCTGTTGAATGCCTTGGTGGATTATTGGCATCCTGACGTAGAGGCACTTATGATTGAGGGGCAATTGTTGACTTCAATGAATGAGGATATATATTTCTTGACTGGCCTCTTGAGGAGAGGGGAACTAGTCAACCTGCATACATCCCCCCCTGGGGCCTTCAACATCGCCGAATTCATCGAAATGCATTGCGAGGCTGACACTGAGAAAGTAGGATATTAGGTTCCTATCCACAAGATCACCAACCTATAACTGAAGGTGATCATTTTTCTTATTTGGTGGATCATTGGATCTGGGGCCCTACACCAAGCTTCCCGAGCACACATGTATTGTGCAATGTAGTGCCTAAATGAACGAATATTCATCTAGAGTGCGACCATACTTGACTGCATGAAGAGACAGCTCACAAAGTGTAGAGGTTGGAGTAACAAGAACTTCGGGTTTGGTACCATTTTGTGCTCATTATTCTTCGAGAGGGTACCAAACATGAGTCCATGAGAGATAGTACGGGGGCATGTGACCTCCTTCCCAACAGTGTGTAGGTGGGAAAAATTGTTGCCACGATAGTGGGGAGAAAGGACCATAGAGGCCTTTGATGATAAATTCTTTGACTATTTGGCATGATAGATTCCATTGATAAAGGATTAGCCCTAGGCTAGAATCAACTTTTCCATGGATTCGAACATGCTCGTACCTCCTGGAGAGGAGCGAGGAGAGACAGGTATGTTTGTTTTTAAAGTTACTTAATTTTTAGTTTTTTTTTATATATATCATTTTTATGTGAATCAGAGTATCTGACAACTATGTATCTGTTATGTAAATATGTGGGACCAATGCGTCCAACAGACTTCTCGAGGACCAGGCGTCGTCCTCGACTAGAGGCAGTACCAACAGTATCTTACGAACCAGTAGCCACAGGGGTACATCCAGCTGGAGAGGTTGAGAGAGTATTGATACGGGTGGAGTGGAACCTCACTGCGCTCACTCGTGCAGTTCCCATGGCCAAGATCAAGAATCTCCCACTATCCATGCAACCTCACGTAGTTGGGTTGCCACAGACATGGGTCCAACTCTTTTGATGTTTGGAAAATTTCGTTGTTCACTACAAAAGATCCAACATGCTTTGAGCTTAGATACGATGGACTCTTTATGTGCCGACGAAACTCTTTTTTGTATATTTTTGGGGGCATAAGACCCGTGATGTATACCAGATATTACCTTTGAGGCATTCGCGCCCATCTATGTACTCTGAGAATTTTTTATATATATACATATATTTACATCTCGATGTCTTATGGACCACATTTCTTTACAAATGTATGTACATGTGTGTGTGTGTGTGTGTTTTCAATATGCCAATCTAATACTTGATTAGCTAGAGTATATTTCATTTGATTTAATCTCCTAGGAACATGGATATACGTAATGTAATCAAAGTAACATTTTAAGAGACATACCCTAAGGAAGCGTTAGTGTAAAGTAGGATCGTAAATGCGGTAAACCCCATTTAATTGGGACACAACCAACTGAGCATCTAAGTAGACTCGGATGTAAGAGATAGCATGTGACAAAGCGTCACGAAGCAACTCTATTATTTTGCTTTACTTGGAGACATTGTTTGTGGCGTCACCTAGACAGATACCTCCATAGGATAGCAACTAGCCTTGAGGTATGAAAATCACCCAAGCTGCGGAAGAAAAACTAACAACTCCATTGGAGAAGAATATTTGATTCTTTTCTAGTTTATATTCCCTTGCCTATTTACCTCTATTCTCTATTTCTGAGTCGATTATTCTCTTTCCTAGCACTCCCTTAGAGAATAGATATCTTAGATCTAGAACATCTGAGTCAAATATTTTTATTTAAAAAAAAAAAAACATTGTATTTCTTATTGTTGTATAAGTGACTTGTGACACCCTAGAGATGGTCACTTGTTGCAAGTTGTATGGCCTACGACGTTCCTTGTAGGATTTAAAATATGTAGTTTTTTTAGATTTTCTCTCTTCAGATATGGACATATTGTTTTGATAACATATGTATTCTAATAGAGGATGAACACCTTTAGTAACCACTATTACAACTAGAAAAAAGATAAACACACCAATGTTTTAATGTGGTAAAACCCTTATGGGGAAAAATGCATGGCCCCAACAAATGTGGCCACTTGGAGAAATTTATTAATGTAAATAAAAATGTTGCAAAGATATTTACAAGATATTTTATCACAATCAATCATCAGAAAATAACCCTCCATTCTATTTAAATAGATATCATGGACCAATCAAGTGTCAAGCCATAGATCAATGTAGCCATTAAGATTGAGGATAATATGAACCATTCGATCACTCTATGTTGGGAACATATCATGATCACCTGATTACTTAACTACAAATGCATACTAATGCATACTAAAGAAACACACCTTTACCTAACAAGACATTAGACCAAGTTGATCTTAACTAACTCCTAAGTGTCTAAATATCCTAACATCCCCCTTAAGAACAACTTGGGATAGGATTGAAGGATTTACAAAGGAAGCACAATAGGATAAGGAAGGAGGCATTCGATCCTATCCCCCCTTAATGATAACTTACTGAAATCCTAACATAGATCAAAGTTTTGAAATCTTTTCTTCTATAAGAGACTTTATGAAAATGTTTGAAACTTTATCTTTTGTAGGGAAAAATAATCCTTTAATAACTCGATCATGAATCAGTTTTATGATGAAGTGAATCTATATCTTGATGTGTTTGTTGTGTTGATGTTGAACTGGGTATTTGGAAATCTTGATTGCACTCTAATTGTCACATCAAAGGGTGGTTGGATGTTGCTACTAGGACTTAAACTATGAAAGGATCTAGAAAAACCATAAGGATTCTTGACTTGCATTAATTTTTTCTTGGAACTTTGCTTCTGCTGAAGAAGTAGCAATAGTATGTTGTCTCTTATAGGCCCAAGTGACAGGTCTTGAACCAAGGTTGAAAACATAACCTTCAATACAATTTTGATCATTAGGGTCTCTGACCCAATTTGAACAATGAAACCAACCAATAAAGGATCCCCCCTGAGCTGTAATGTATCCTAAATGGAACTATACCCAAAACATACTGAATTATCCTTTCATTTGCTTTCTAATGGATTTCATGGGGTGTTTGCATATACCGGGAAACAAGAATAGAAGAAAAGGAAATATCAGGACGGGTATGAATCAAGTATAAGAGGCTACCAGCTAATTGACGATACAAACTGGCATCAACTTCGAGATAAGTATAGGTGGAAACAAGTTTGACTCTAAACTAGAAGGGAGAAGGGGCTAATTTTGAATCTTCCATGTGAAATAAATGAAGAAAGTCACAAGCATACTTAGACTAGGAAATAAAATTTCCTTCCTTGGTTCACAAAACTTGGAGGCCAAGGAAATAGTGCAAATAGCCTAAGTAGATCATTTCAAAATTATTCTTAAAGCTAGTTTTCACATGGTTTAAAAGTTTTGGGTCACTACTAGTGAGGATAAGGTCATCAACATAAAGAAAAGGGATTATGAGATGGCTTCATACTTTATTGGTATATACATTAGGGTCAGAATGATATATAGAAAAATCGGCATCAAGAAGAAAGCCATCGATTTCGGCATACCAAGCTCAAGGAATTTGTTTAATACCATAAAGAGATTCCTTAACAAGGAAAACAAGGCTAGAGTCATTATGGACATAGCCAGGAGGTTATTCCATGTATATTTGTTCTTGCAAATTCCCATGAAATAAGGCCAATTTGACAAACATCTGATGGACCTCCCATTTATGTGAGCCTACAAGGAATATAAGAAGTTAGATGGAATTCATTTTGGCTATAGGGAAAAGGTTTCATTATAGTCAATGCCTTCAACTTGAGAGAATCCTTTGGAAACTAATCGATCCTTTTGTCTTTCAACACTTCCATCTAATGCATGCTTATTTCTATAGACCCATTTACATTGGACAAGTTGTCTTCCTTTCTGAAGAGGTACAAGATCCAAAGTATCATTTGTCATTAAATAAGGATATGCTTCATTCATTGTTGTATCCCAATCTATATGTCATGAAGATTCTACAAATGTCTCTGGGTCATGAGTCTCTAAAACTTGATCCAAAAAAAAATATGCGCACTCACACTGTGAACATTTCCAACATTGATATGAAGGATCATTGCCAAGATCACCAGCTACTTCTCATGTTGAACAGACCCATCAAGGAAGCGGTGGTGTTGGTCTAGGTTCAGGTTCAATGGAATCATTTGGAATAAGGCAAGAAAGTACATATTGATTTTTATCTTCACTATAATCATCTGAAGAAGAAGAAACTAGAATAGGAATAGAAGATGGCACAAACGCCTGCTAGTGGGGAAAACCCCCCTATGGATACACCAGGGTTTACAATGTAGGAATATAAATAACTATTTAAAAGTATCCTACTTCTCTAACTACCCCAAACATATCCTATACTCATACATGAAAAAGAAAAATGATAAGGATCATGTAACTGTACCTTTACTCCGCATCCGATGACGATCCTCTCACACTTGATAGCTTCACTGACTGCAAACCTCCTCCCAAGTCTAGCCTGCATTTAAAGAAATATAAAAAGGAAACTACAAACATGCATTTAATATATAAATCATGGGTTAGATGTTAGAATAAAACATAAATCAAATGCAAACATTCAACACATCATATTTTGGGACAGGAAAAGTACTTATTTTATTGATAATACAATGATCACTTACAACAAAGGTCATCTACTTCTCCACAAACCTAGTATGGGATCCTCTTCACCAAGTTCCAAGTGAGCCTCTGTTGGATCATGTTGTCATTGATGCCAATGGTTTGTCATTGATGTCAATGGTTTGATTACTTGGGAGATTGTTGGATCATATGTCATTGATGTAAATGGTTTGGTTTGATTGATGTCATTGGTTGATGTCAAGTAATTGA
>ML784009.1:306678-325270 GCA_009831015.1 Picea engelmannii
GCTGATAAACCCCAAGGATTGTAGTCCGTAATAAAAAGAAAATTGTACATACATCTTGTGTTCTTTGTGTTCATTGTGGTGATGACTTGTTGATGACATATTGCTGATATATGTTGCTGATATGTGCTCACATATAATTGGTTATAAATGACAAATGTTGAATGCTAATTGATGAGTTTGTGTGCAAGAGGGAAGTTTTGGGAAAAAGAGCCCCACACTCATTCACCCCCCCCCTCTAAGTGTGGTAGGTGTGTCCAACAGCCTCCACGTATATTTCTCCTCTCAACCTTATTCTAGGGAAATGGAATGGGTTTATGATGGAGGAAAAAGTGCAAAATGGGGAATTATGAGGCAATTCTTACAAGATGGCTACAATTTCTTGGGGCAAGCAGGGGATGTGAAATGGGAAGAGTTTCAATTTTCTTATGTATATATGTGGAATGAGACCCCAAAATATCCTTTTATATGACAAAAGGATGGTTATTCGTTTGGGTGACAGACTATAGGCGGTGGAACAGTTGGAAAACTACCCAATAGCCTCTAATCTCAACGAATTCCTTGCAAATTTTTATATTTTTTAAATTTTACGAGTATACGTGGGATATAATGGTGCATCTAGCATATGTACATGGGTTGTAGTGGTGCAGAAATCATACATACAAGGGAATTAATGGTGCAGGACAAGTACATCTTAAAAAATATGGTTTTTAAGAAGAGCAACTCAATGATGGCTTGGAAAAAATAAAAAGTAAGAGGGAAAGATGCCAGGTATGCATGTGTAGAGAAATTTAGGGTTATAATAGATGCCCCCTAATGTGTGAGGTCAGAAGAAAATCTTATGGCTGAAATACATTACAAATATTCACCAATGTATGAAGCGAGTGAGCCTGGGACCAGAGTTCGGGAGGTGTCATCTGCAAAAATAACAATTGTCTCTTTGAGGAAGGCATACCCATGCTCAGGATGAAATAAATCATGGATGCCAATAAAATACACTATATATCCATGTCATATAACTATATAAAGTGTAGTCGTGATCAATACACAGTGAATCTACATATCAAAATCAAAGATACACAAGTATAGTATCCATGTTCAAGAAGTTGATAATGCTTGATTGTTTGAGATGAGGTCTTTAGAGCTCGAGAAACAACTTCAAAATATTCAAAACTTGGGTAGGAGTACAATGTGAGTGTATGAATTCACTACCCTGAGGTATTCGATGACTCGTGGGGAAAAGACAAGAGGATCTCGATGATTAGGCAGAGAACTTCATTGATTTATAGCAAGGACTTGATTGGACTTTTGGGATGGTTGGGCATGAGTTCAAGAGACAAACTACAGAAAGTCTGACTCAAGTTGGGAAAAACTTCCCTTGTAAAATAGCACAATATATAATCATACTCGGGCAACATGACATTGACATAAGTTCATGATGCAGGAGGCAACAAAAACTTTCCATGTGTTTGGAAGAATAACCAAACAGAGCAGGACACAACTCTATGTAGATAGAAAAAATTCCTAAGGTAATGTTAGATCCCAAATCTTGACAAACAAATGGAAGGATGTGCTTTGTCCAAGGGAAACTCATTGTGCTACCAAAAATGAATATATATTTCCTGTCCTCTTTTGGGGGGTTATTTTATTTTTTCGTCTTTTTCAATTTTTTAAAGAGCTTGAAAAAGAATAAAAGAATTATATGTTATAAAGGAGGAACGAGTGTCGCAAGAACACTAGTTCCAAGTGCAAGGAACACACTAATTCTCAGAGAAAGGAGACATGTGCAGGAAAAGGACACTCGGGAAAATTCCTCCATGGGTCAAGGTGTCAAGACGCAGAGGAAAAGTGCTACAAGGCTTGCGTATAAGGCATGCTTCAAAGGTTCAGTTGAGAACAACATGGAGCCGACATTAGGCCAAAGACGCAGAGATGCAAATGAAATTAATAAGGCACAATGAAAATCCCCTTCAATGTAATTTTAATGAGCCTAGAGAAGGTAAGCTTGGTAGTTTTTTCACATTTCGAGAGTCTGAAAAAACGTAAAAGAAAACTCCACTAGGGTACCTTTTTTGAAATTAGTCTAGTAGGTTAGAAAAAGGGGTAAACTAGCATCGAAAATACGGATATTCAAAACCATTTTAACGAGTGTGACAAAGACAAGATCACACGACAATATTTTCAATTTTAAGGAGTCTGAAAAGAGCTTAACTATCGACTCACAACCTTTTTCTGGATTTAGTCCCCTTAGCTCGAAAAAGTGTAAAATTTACTTAGGAGAACTCTCTGGGCGTGATGAATCTTCCGAGGTGTACCTTTTCCTCCCTAATATACAGGCCGGAAAAAAGGGGTAAACTCATGCTAGTAGATGTTTTTCTAGACCAAATTAATGAGTTTGAAATAACAAGGTCACTCAGCCATATTTTCAATTTTAAGGAGTCTAAAAAGAGCTTAACTATAGACTCCATAGGGGATGTTCTTCTGGACCATTTTAACGAGTGTGAAAGAACAAGGTCACTCGATGAATTTTTCAATTTTAGGGAGTCTGAAAAGTGCTTAACTATGAACTCCGTGGAGGTTCCTATTTTGTAAATTTACTCCCTCAGGCCCGAAAAAGGGTTAAAATTATACCTTAGAATACTCTTCTAGTGAACCGAAGTTCCTAGAGTATACCTTTGTTCGTAAAATTGACTATCTGAAATGAAAAAGGGGTAAACTATCGATGGACAGACATGTCTTCGATTTTTAGTTTGGCAAGCATGAAGGAAAACAAGATCTCTCAGAAATTTTTTCATGTTTCGAGATTTTGAAAAGGGATTAAAGAAGACTCCAAGAGGTTCATTTTCTCAGTTAATCGAGACGAGATTGAAAAGCATAAATATGGTCTCATTGGATGTTACTTTCAGATTTCAAAGTGATCTTGAAAGACAACAATGCATGCTCATTTTTGGGAGTCTGAGGATGAGGCCAAATGTGATGGTGCATCAGATGAATGAGGCTCAAGATTGTAATCATGATAGGACTAAAAGGACTCCCAAGCCTAAATTCATAGGAGATAGCATGGACGCCAAAATACAACAACGATCTATCAAGGGAATCCATGTAAAGGTAGGCTCTACCACCTAATTACGACACTTCTAAAGAAACAATGATGGTTTTATGTCCCACGTTGGTAGGATCGATCCTATGGTAAAGAGGAAAAGACAATGAGATGCAGAAAGTGGAGGTTGAATCCTAACTTATATGAAAAAAGTTGGAAAGTTGACTCTTACCCAAGGACCTTTTAAAAATGACCCATCTCCCAAAAAACACATTACCAAACCAAAAGCAAAGTGCAACGTGACATCCAATAAGAAACTCAAGAACCACATTAAATGATTTTTAAGCCAGAAAAAATGACAAAAGGGTTCAAACAAGTGGCAAAAAGGGCCCAAAAATTCTATAAATAGAAGTTGACAGCTCATTTTCACCATTGCAATTTGAAAATTAACCAGAAGGTAAAAAATACCCCTTTGCTAAAAGAGTTGATTTTGGGAGCTTCAGAGGATGAAACAAACTTTTGCTTGGACCAAGCAAGTATAAAATCATCCCTCTTTCATTTCCATTCATCATTTTAGCATTTCTTTTAGTTGTTTTTTGGGGGGGTGCCTTCTTAAAAAAGGGAGACCCTACATGTATGCGAGTTGTCTAAGGACAACCTGCGTATGCATGTGGGAAGAAAACAATTTGCCCGCCTGCATATGCAACTATGTCCAAGACCGACCCGTTGGCCCTTGTTTATGGAAGGAAGCGAAGAACGTGGAAGAAAAGGTAAAAAGTGAGCTTTGCGGGAGACACAGTAACTGTCACTGGGTCGAAGTGAACAAAAGAACAGAAAAGATGGAGCGAAGTGTGGAAAAGCAAGTCATTTGATGAGGAGATCAAGGATGATAGATAAGCAAGGAAGATGGACCGAGGATGACTAGGGAGTGGAAAAATCCAGCATTAGATTCCTTGGAGCACTGCGAGATGAAGAAGGAAAGATAGGTTGGTGAATCCTGGAAAGAATGGGTCAAGTTGACCTAGGGTTGTAGACACCTAGGGTTTTGACACCTACGTTTCGACCTGAGGTTGTCGGTAAGGGATTGTAATGTATAAATAGAGGTCAAGAGGACCTAGGTCGAGGCGGTACTATGGTAGAGCCATGTTATCAATTATTGTTCATTGGGAGAATATTGTATTATGGGTGAGAGAAGTGTTGAGAGAGAGAGCTTTCTGGTATTGTAATATCTTCAACTGGGTGTGAAGATCAAGTCCTGCAGCTGAGTGTGCAAGAAGGGAGAGAGAAAGAGAGACGAAGAGAGAGGATCTGCTGCAGGGATGATTTTAAGGATGAAAAATTATTTTAAAATGTAGAAACCTTGACGAATCTTACTAATCCTTCATATGCCAAATATAAATGATTGGCGATATTTTTGTAAAAGTGTTCAAATTTCTAAGGATTTTATATAGTTTTTATAAAATTTTGGTAATTTTTAAGGTAAAATAAATTTATCCTATAGAATTTGGGAGAATGATTTTTAAAATAACGAATCTCATTTTTGGAAAAAACATGGAAAATTAGCCTATGAGGGAAATTTGGCCCCTAAAATCATCCCTCAGATTCTCCTGGCCAAGAGCACAGATCAGAACTGTAAGCTTTATCTTAATATATCATAAGCACAGTTCCGTGGATGTAGCCCTAGAGAGAGGGTGAACCACATACATCTGTTGTTGTGTGTGTGATTGATGCTTTGAGCTCTGATGTTGTTATATTGTTATCTGCATTATTGTATTAGATCGGATCTATAGCTATGAAGAATAGATCTAGCTAGTTGAATGATAGATGCATGTTATGTTGTTGTTATAATAAGAACCACTTGATATTCCCCTGGTTGTAGAAATCTCTGTCCTACAACCCCTTCATAGTTGCTTCGGGTGAGACTGCATTTTCTTCGCAGGTGCTACCAAAAGGGCCAGTAGCTAGGGATTGTTGGTGCGCTCTTGGAGTTGAACCCTAGGTATACCCCTGTGCCAACAAGGCCATGTCTACCCTCAAAAGCATAGAAAAAATGAATATGCAGGAGCTAAATCCCCCCTTGAACTTGTCATGTAATAGGATGTATGTCCACTGGAGGGAGAGGGAACATGAGGAGATCGATATCTTGATCGATGAGGAAACTTCTTTTATCGTCACATTGAAACAATGTGGGTTATGGAAGTTCTACCAGTTTCCATTCATGAGGGAACAACCCAGGCTGTTGAATGCCTTGGTGGATTATTGACATCCTGACATAGAAGTGTTTATTATTGAAAGGTAGTCATTGACTCCAACGACTGAGGAAATATATTTTTTGACTAGCCTCTCGAGGAGAGGGGAACCAGTCAACCTGTGTACATTCCCCCTTGGGCCCTTCAACATCGTTGAATTGATCAAAATCCATTGCGAGGCCGACACTGAGAAAGTAGGATCTCAGGTGCCTATCAACAAGATCACCAACCTATCACTGAAGGTGATCATTTTTATTACTGAGAGGATCACTGGATCCATGGCCCTACACTGGGATTTTCAAGCGCACATGTATTGTGCAATGCAGTGCCTAAATGCATGAATATTCGACTCGAGTACGACCATTCTTGACTGCACGAAGATACAACTCATAGAGTGTCGAGGGCGGAGTAACAAGAAGTTCGAGTTTGGTACCATTTTTTGCTCGTTCTTCTTCGAGAGGGTACCCAACATGAGTTCATGAGAGATGGTATGGGGGCATGTGGCCTACTTCCTAGCAGTGTGTAGGTGGGAAGCATTGCTTCCATGATAGGGGGGAGGAAGGACCATAGAGGCATTCAATGATAAATTCTTCGATTGGTGGGCACAACATATTCCACTGATAGAGGACTACCCCTATGCTAGAATCAACTTTTCCAGGGATCCAAACATACCCATACCTCTTGGAGAGGAGCAAGGAGAGATAGGTATGTTTGTTTTTAAAGTTATTTAATTTTTACTTTCTTTTATATATATATATCATTTTTATGTGAATCAGAGTATCTGAAAACTATGTATCTGTTATGTACAGATGTGGGACCAATGCGTTCGGGAGACTTATCGAGGACCAGGCAATGTCCTCGACTAGAGGCAATACTAGCAGCAACCAATGGACCAGTAATCTCAGGGGGACCTCCTGCCGAAAAGGATAAGAGAGTATTGAGACAGGTGGAGCGGAACCTCACCACGCTCACTTATGTAGTTCCCATGGTAGAGATCGAGGATCTCCTGCCATCCATGCAGCCTCACGTAGTTGGGGTGCCACGGACATGGGTCCAACTCTTCTGACATTTGGAAAATGTTGTTTTTCACTACAACAAGGAAAAAATGCCTCGAGCTTAGATAGGATGGACTCTTTATGTGCCGAGGGCACTCTTTTTGTATATTTTTTAGGGCATAAGCCCCATGATGTATACCAGATATTACATTTGAGGTGTTCACACCCACCTATGTACTCTGAGACTTTTTGATATATATACATATATTTACATATTGATGTCTTATGGATCACATTTCTTTACAAATGTATGTACATTTGTATGTGTGTGCAATATGCCAATCTAATACTTGATTAGCTAGAGTATCTATCATTTGATTCAATATCCTAGGAACATGGATATACGTAATGTAATCAAAGTAACGTTCTAAGAGACATAAACTAAGGAATCGTCGGTGTAAAGTAGGATCGTAAGTGCGGTAAACCCCATTTAATTGGGACACAACTAGCTGAGCATCTAAGTAGACCCAGAGTTAAGAGATACCATGAGATAAAGCATCACGAAACAACTCTATTACTGTGATGTACTCGGTGACATTGTTTGTGGAGTAACCTAGATAGATACCTCCATAGGATAGCAACTAGCATTGAGGCATGAAAATCACCCAAGATGCGGAAGCAAGCCTCCGAGTGTATCGGCTAGTGTCTTCCACGAGCTGAATGAACACCTCTGATTCACTTGACATCTTCCACAGTGAAAAATATGACATAAATAATGACACATCCATAAAACAAAAAGACAAAAACTAACTGTATAAGAACTATACATATGTACAAGAAGTCACCTAGGAGACCAACCTACGAGTAATACTTCTTGAGGTAGAGCCCATTTCTAGGCTCTGCCAAATAATTTCCCTCAAAGTCAACCAAATGATAAGAGCCCTTCTTTAATAACTCTTTCACAATGAAACGTCCGAACCACATGGGTTTGAACTTGCCTTCCCCCAGGGGATCCTTATCTTGGTCGTAGACCAGGGAAAGGTCACCTTCAGAGAAAATCTGAGGATGAATGGACCAATCATATTGACAATTGACTTGTTTCTTGTGAGCCTCATTGGCGAAGGTTGCATCACAACATTTCTCATCGAGATTCTCGAGATATAATAGGCATTCCTCAAGTGGTGAAGTTTCTGGAAATAAATCTACTGCCAAATTTAAAGACGGGATCTGGCACTCTATAGGCAAGAATGCTTCCAGCCCGTAAATGAGTTGAAAAGGTGAGAAATTGGTGGCAGTATTTACAGATGTTTGGTAGGCCCATAATGTCGAGTACAACATCATATGCCAATTTGACTTGGAAGAATTGATCATTCACTGTAGAATAGTCTTGAGGGACTTTTTCACAGCTTCCACCTAACCATTCACTTGTGGGTAGTAGGGTGATGAATTCTCTTGCCTCAACCTAAGATTTGATGTTAAATCATACATCATTTTTTTATGAAAGTGGCTGCCATGGTTAGTGACAATCTCCTTCGGGATGTCGAACCTTGCTACTATCTAGTTAAAAATGAAAAGAGTTGTTGTTTCTCCATCATTGTTAAATGTTGGCATAGCCTCGACCCACTTTGTGAAGTAGTCTACCGCTACGATGATATAACGATGCCCCATGGATGAAGTCAAGTGGCATGTAGTATAATCAATCCCCCACTTGGTTAAGGGACCAACAACAATGATGGGAAACATGGGAGTAGGATGTGCCCTCATCTTCCTAGAGAATATCTGACACAGGTGGAACTTCTTGACCGACTCAACACAATCCTTTATTAACATAGGCCAAAAGTAACCAGCTCGTAGAATCGTTTGGGTTGTTGCCAACCTAGAAAAATTACCACCACATGCTCCAGTGTGGAATTAATTAAGAATGAATTTTTCTTCTTTGTGTATAAGGCACCAACAAAGAATGGAATATACACCTCGACTATATAAAGTGACATCGAGTATGAGACAGTTTCGTGCCTGATGAAAAATTCATCAATGCTCGTCACGAGAAGCAGAAGCAGGGAACTTCAAAGTATGGAGATAGACTAGTATATATCCATACCAGGGGTCCAAAGATGAGATCAGAAAGAGATATCATTTAATAGGATATACTTCGGGTGTAACATCACTCAATTTGACCGGAAGCTCCGAAATGAGTTCCGCAAAGACCAACGACTTTTTGGATTTTGCAAAAACAAAATCCAAGTCAAATTCTTGGAGGATTACAATCCATCTACTGATATTTCCTTCAATGATGCGTCGTGTCAACACATATTGAAATGGATTCACAACGACAATGACGGTTGTCTTGTGAAGCAGGATATAATGAAGAAATCATTGGACAGTATGTACTGCTGCCAATGCAAGTTTCTCAACATGGGAGTAGTTGAGTTTCGGCCTAACAAGGCCTCGACTCAGGTAATAAATCACATGCTCTTTGATCAGATTGTCCTCTTGAACCAAGAGCATACTGATGGTCAACTCTATTGTGTCCAAGTACAATAAGAAATATTTATTATAATTGGGAGGTTGGAGTAGAGGGGCAGACGTGAGGGCATGTTTCAATGCTTCAAAAGAGCACTGAGCGGCTTCCCCCCAATAGAAAGGGACTCACTTTTTCAATAAACACATGAACCCTTTAGTGATCTCAGCATAGTTTGTGATAAAATGACGAAGAATGTTCGCTTTACCCTGTAAGCTCTGAAGCTAAGGGATTATGCATGAGGGATGCAACTGAACTATCACCTCAACCTTAAGAGGATCAACCATGATCCCTGTTGTCGAAACTATGAAACCTAAAAGACGACCCGACGTCACGTAGAAATTGCACTTGTTAGGATTCAAGTGAATCTGATAGTAGTGAAATCATTCATATATTAGTCGGAGGTGTGTGGGATGATCAGATATCTTCTGAGAGCATGATGCTAGATCATCAAGATAATCCTCGACTATATGTCTAATATCGTGGAAAGAAAAATACATGGCCCGCTGAAAAGTGGCTCCAACATTATTCAGGCCAAAAGGAATCTTACGATAAGAAAATGTGCCCCATGGACAAATAAAGTTGTTTTATGATGGTCTTCGGGTTTGATCTGAATCTGGTTATATCCCAAAAAACCATCCATGAATGAAAATACCTCACAGCTTGTGCATTCATTGAAAATCTAATCAATGAATAGGGTGGGGAAATTATCCTTTGGATAGGCATTGTTCAAGGTACAGAAGTCCATGCACACTCGAATTGTACCCTATTTCTTCTTAACCAGAACGAGATTTGACACTCATTGCATCAACTTTATGGGGTAGATGAAACCAGCTTTAAGCAGTTTCTCCACTTCAGCCTTAATAGTTGTTGCTTTTCGAGGATTCAATGGACAAAGATTATGTCGGACTGGCTTGGCGTCAGGATAAGTCATTATCTCATGTTCAACAATTATTGGATCTATGCCTGGCATTTCCTCGTAAGACCAAGAAAAAGCATTGTGGAATTCTTTAAATAAGTCTGTATAGATCTGAATATCTTCGGGGCAGCAGTCTGCTCCAATGAAAACATTCTCCACAATGCCAGGGGTTTTGGAGATGTTAATAGGTATCGTTTCAACGATAGTGTCCATGTTACCCTTGGCATATACTATGTGCATATCCAAAGGATTAATAGGACATGACCTATCTCCAGTCATAGTCAACACAAATTCACCTTCCTCTATTCTTCTTAACTCTGAGAGGAAATAAGATCTGTGATGGAGATCATCCCAGGGTCTGTCTGGACCAGCCAATGCCTCTATAATCACCTCATCAGAGGGAAATACCAAGTCTAAAGAATCTGTAGTGGTGAGGGAACTTTGAGCCTAGATAGGCTCGAGAATTGGATCTATATCCTTTGCGGGAGTTAGATCGGGGTTGGAGGAAGCTTGTTGGACAATATTGTACACAAATTATTCCACGAACAAGGGCATAGCCATGCAAGAAACATTCAACATCATCACACTTAAAATTATTGCAATCAAAGGATTTTGGAGATTCTTTGCCTTCATTGTTCTTGATGGAATTGTCTTCAATGTCTTCCTTTTTTCCTTGATATGTATTCTCTAGCTTCATCCATAGATCCTTGGAAGAAGTACATTGTCCCATGCTTTCTTTGAAAAAACTTGAGAGTCCATTGAAAATCATCTTGAGAGCCAATGCTTAATTCTTCTTTTCTTCCTTTTGAGCTCCAAACTTTGACTTATTATTCAAAGGAACTGATCCACCAATAGTTCTTTTCCAAACACCTGTTCCTTTTTCTTTCAAATACCCTTTCATTTTTACTCCCCATGTTGAATAATTTTCTCATCAAAGATTGGAACTTCATCATCCATTTCTATGTCCATGGATCTCCTCCAAGCTTGTTAAGGCTTATAGTGAATGCCTCCTCTGATACCAATTGTTGGACACACCAGGCACACTAAGAGGGGGGGTGAATTAGTGTGTGGGATTTTACAACTTTATCTCACTTTAATTTAGCAACCGATTCAAAACATAATATTACACATCATCATTGTCAGATTACATGTAACCATTCACAAATGACATCCATCAATAATAAAGGGAAATCAATCCATAAACACGATGAACAAAAGAGACACCATATGTATGTCTAAGATTTTGTATTATGTTTTATATGTGACTACAATTACGAGGGTTTTATCATCACCAAGTGAAGTAAGGAGCACCAACTCTCAAGAAAGACTTAGCTTGCCGCAAGACTCAGCATGCTGATAGAATGAAATCTATCCAAATAGAATTGATCTAGTAGTACAACCAACATAAATACAAGTCAACCAGTTATAGAATCTGCTCCAACTCATAATCAAAGATCTACAACAAATGCTCATCACAACAATCTTCCCATACAATCAACCAAACACTTCATCAACCTCCCTTCATTCATGATGTCATGCAATCAACAACTTACCTCAACTTGTAAGATTCACCACAAGCTCAATTTTATGTTTTTGATTTTGAAATTTCTGTATGAGGTACTCTTGCATGTACTGTCATACCTCTGCAAATGTTACAGCCTACAAAGCCACAGAAAATAACTTATAGTAGAAGTACCAAGTTACCTTGTTTGAAACATATTTTCAAGATTATTTAGGAACCCTAACTTCCATAGAGAATATCTTCAAAAATATTGTAATTGAATGGCTTAAATTTTAACCATATATACTCTACTATATTTTGTCCATCTCCTCCAAATTTCAGGGTCTGAAACTTCCTATGTGGCAGACTCTCTTGAATTATGTCCTATTCTAGAGAGCTCACTTGTATGGCATGCCCCACATGGAATATTTGTTGTACGTATCTTAAAATTGTACACAACATACTAAAGACTGTACTATAACCAATAAATTTTGTCTTACAGAATTTGGATCAGGTATGAAGAAGTTATGACGTTTTTACTCGAAACACCCGTTTTAGACTAGTTTCAGGACTAGCCACAAACCCTATTTTTCACAGAGTGTAACTCCTAAAATACAATGACCCAAAAGATGAAATTGTTATCACAGTTACTTGGATATGTTTTATCAACAGTTTTCAGATTTTTCTATCTGAATCATTGTAGAAAACAAGTTATTGCGAAAATGGTGAGATGGCATGTAAATAACATACCTTGGAAAGCATCATCAAAAGAATTTATCCTCCCTTGAATTTCGGCATTCCTTACATCACCTTCCCTCTGAAATTTTCCTTAGATATCCTCTGGTTACCTCAGTCACTTGTAGATATTCAATATTCTCAAAAAATGGATACTAATGGGAGACCCTTGCTCTCTTATTTATAATATCCAAGTAGCTTCCTATAGAAGTATCCACTTAACCACTTTGTCCACTTAGCCACTTTGTCCACTTAACCAACTTAGCCACTTTGTCCACTTAACCACTTTATCCATAGATAGTAAACTCTCCAATTCTAGTTGCAACTAATTTATTTTTAATTGTTTTCTTGTTGCAACAACTTAACCCATGACTAACCACTTTGACTGGTCAACTTCTTCTAGGGGCTTCTAGAATAATTTTTCTTTGACATTCTAGAGGCTTCTAGATAATGCATGAGGGTTCTCGAACTTCGCATGGCCATAACTCTCTAACCATGAGGAGTTATGTGATGTTCCACATATCACCATAAATGGAATGACATATACTATCCATATGGAATAGCATCTCCTGCAACTTCACTGATATTCATTACATTATTCCTTAATCAAACTTGGGTTCCCAAACCACACTGTTGGGCTACCTAACCATTTGGACTTCACAAAGTGTCTTCCTGTGAGGGATTTCACCATAAGGGGACCACTTTGAGAACTTTATCCAAGATCAACTTCCCATGAGGGCTTTCACCATAAGGGGACCACTTTGGAGTTTATCCATTTGGTTATTCCTATCAAACATGACAAGACAATAATGACCAACCTTTACATAATCTCGTCTATACATCAATCCATGAAAATACATTGGTATGCCACCACTTGACATCTTTGACATCAATCTATACAATTGGTAGGCATCATTGATACTATGATAAGACATGAACTCTTTAACATTAATGACAACATAATGCAACAAGACATGGGTGGAAACAAAATAAATTTGTCACAAAATATCAACAGGAAGGAGAAATAATAACAATTATCCATCCTGGGTGCAACCATAAACGAATAAATTCAACATGAAGGAACATTAAACAAACCAACATGCAACATTCGAAACTCCAACCAAATTATTTTGCATAGACATAATACACATCCAACCACTATATATTTCAGAAATAAAGCACTCTGCATATGAATTATAATAGCCAACATAGAGATTTTATCTAGAGCAAGACTAGAATGATGAATGGAAGGGCAAGAGTTACCATACCTGTGAGGAAAGAGCCTAAAAGAACCAAGGACCACCATTATTCTCCAACGGTCAAGCGAAATAGAGGAAAACTAACCATAGAAACCAAAATGTGTGACAAGGTGAGGGTGGTGAGCTCCAGGTGGTTAAGAAATACATGCAGTAAATGCACGTCACTTCTCCACCCTTTCATTAATTTCCATCAACCACATCTAGGGTGGAATGCATCCAAAATCCCATTAAGCGCATTAATCGACCATAAAAAAAAAACATGTCACTTCCATTTTTCCAAATTGAAACGAAAACCCTCTTATCCATAGTTTTATACCACCGCCATATAATATGTCCCATATTTCTAACAAGTTCCAATTTGCAAGGATTGAATTGACCTTAAGCAATTTCATAATCCATAGCTATTGTTCACATAACATAATCAATACCATGAACACAATATACCATGATTGCAATATATAATAACCAATGTGAGTGTGAGTTGAAGTCCAAACTTTAAACCATATGTAAAAGCAGATGTATAACAGTTATAACTAAAGTGCTTGTCACTTTCTTTCATCTTTTAAATTGCCAGCCTTTATCATCATTGATTGCATATGAAAATTTATTTGAATTCCTTTTTTTTTTCTCAAACTGTAAAATGCTTCGTAAAGTTGTCATAAGCGCAATCCAGAGAAGCATTTCTTTTTCACCATGATCTAAACAAGGGGGTCCCACCTATTTGGTATATTATTATGTATATGTATATAAATAATAAGGTATTGAATCCCATTTACAGGCAATGGTATTACGTTGCTCTTCTGGGCATCAAAAATGTTATTTGAAGATTCATCATTATCATCATTGTTCTGTGTAAGTGAAACTTCTTCATTTTCTTCTTTGGGATTTTTTGTTTGTTATATTCTTTTATTGGTTAATGTACTCTTGATCTGCATGATATCGCCGAGATCTACTACTGTGTCATCTTGTTCTTTAGGAACTCTCTTTTCTTGATCCATTTCATATTCAAATCACTAAATTTCACATTCCTTATTAGGAACTTCACCCATCATTTTCTTGTTATCAATTTCTTTAGTTTTAGATGCCAAATCATCTTTCTTTCTTTCTATTTTAGATTTTCTTCTCCATACCTTTTCATGAGATATTTTGTTTGTTGTATCTTTCTTTTCTAAATTTTTCCTTTGAGATATTTCATTTCTTCTTTTCTTCCAACCTTCATTAGATTTTCTTCCTGACTTGTATGAATTATTTCTCATGGATTAACTTCGTGATTTTCTGCAGTTTTGGGATTTGTGACCAAACCAATCACATTTGTAACATCTCAATGTATGAAAAAAACTTTGTTGTGTGGCCAACATAATTTCATCTCCAACATCTCATTAAGTTATTGGAGCTTCCTGAATTTTTCTTTTTAGGACTCTTGCATTCCAATGATTTTTGACCAAATTTATTACAAGGAAAGAAATAACCATTGAAGTTGTTTCCATACTTGAGTCTGTTGTGAAATGAGGAGTTTGTATTTTGATATGTTTCTTGTTTTTAACTTTTATAGCTTCCTTTCTTGACAAAGTTCATGGTTCGTTTTAAGTTTGTGATTGTACCTTTTTTCTTTAGGAGTATGATCATTTATCATGTTTTTGAATAGTGCTCCATTTGCCACCTTCTTCTTTATTATTCTATCCAAGATCGGTTTTGTCATCAGTTGGTCTTTGATTGTTCCATATCCTATCTAGGATAGCCGAGCTATTCTGGAATTTGACAATTATGTTTGTCTTTTCATTATTAATTTTGAGGTTGATAACTTCCATTTCACACATATGACATGTTTCTTCCTTTTTAGTCAACTGAGTCTTCAAGGCTTATTCTTTTTCCTTACCTCCTTCAAGTTGAGTCTTTATATTGATGACCATTTCTTCTGTATCATCCAAGACTTATTGGCAGTTATTAGTTTTTTCATATGTATTTAACTCTTCTAAATCTTTTGTTAGATCAACAACTTCATTCTTCAATCTTTTGATTTCTTCCTTGTTTTCTATCTAAATTCTTTTGAGGTTGATGGCTTCCAATTCGAACATGTGGCATGATTATTTATTTTTAGTTAATTGGATCTTATGTGATTCTTCATTTTTCTTAGCTTCTTCAATTTGAGTCATTAGAGTTGCGTTAGTACTTTCATTTATCTTTTTGACGTTAATAATTTTCAATTCCAACATTTGACATGATTATTCTCTTTTAGTTAATTGGATCTTCTAGGCATCTTCATTTTTCTTAGCTTAATCAAGTTGAGTTTTTAGACATATGACCATTTCATTTGTCTCTTCTAGTACTTCTTTGCTTTTATTTTCATGTGTCTTCAATTCTTCCATTTCTTTTGTTAGATTAGCAACTTCGGTCTTCAATCTTTTGATTTCCTCTTCTTAGTCTTCTAGCTGAATCTTTTGTTCATGCTCTTCATGGTTAGATTGATCTAATAGTTGTAGTAGAAACATATATTTATTTTGAAATTTCTATAACTCTTCAAAAGTGCACATAACTATGTATTCAAGTTGGTCAAAAACATCCTTAGTAACTTCAATATATAGACCATTTCTTGGTTCAATACTAATCACTTCAAATGTATTTATAACATCAATCTTAAAATATAACAGTTTTTCTTTAGTGAATATTGAGGTATTCATCAATTCCTTGATGCAGTAGTCTTCTCTATTGATGATTGGGGTCTGCATCAGTTCTTTGATGGAATTGTCCTCTTCTATGTTTTGTTCTTTATTATGATCAAAATTCTCTTTATCTGTATTTTGTTCTTCAATCTGATTTGATTTCTCCATTTCTTTTTTTTGTTCTTTAATCTGATTGGATTTTTATTTTTCTTTGTTTTGTTCTATAAACCGATTGGAATTCTCCATTTCTTTGTTTTTTTCTTTATTTTGATAAGAATTATCCAGCTTGAGCCATAGTACTTTAGCAGAGGTGTAGTGTCCCATCTTTTCTTTGACTTGGTCTAACAGTCCACTCTCGATTTCCTTTAATGCTATTTAATTATTTTTCTTTTCTTTTTTTACAGTTTTGGATTTGTTCTTTGATGTAGTTGAGTACAAAGGTTTAGTTACTACTGAGTCCCAAACACCAGATCCTCTTGACTTCAGATACCATTTCATTCTTTACCTCCATCAAGAGTAGTATGTTCCATCAAATAAGGGAGCTTCATTTGTGGAGAGATGTTAAGAACCAAATATTATTATAGCATAGAAAAACCTCAGAAAAAGTGCTCAATGCCTTGAAAAAGAGATAATTTCAAATAATAACCCTCTTCAAGGGGGAAACCTCCTTTTACCCCACTTAAATGTTCAAGTACAAGATGATTCAAAATGAAAATGTCTCCTTGGTATATATAGGAGACTAGGAGGTATAATTACAACTAATGGCCTAAAGCCGACATAAATAAAATAAAATTACTAATATAATATGTCCCAATTAAGGGGTAATGAGCCAATATTAGGGCTTAACATGCCCCTCCCCTTGAGAAAATTATTGTCCTCGATGCTTAAGTAAATCTAGATGCTTTTGTATAAAAGACTCATCTTCCCAAGTGGAATCTTTAGCCGGTAGTTTCCTCCATTTAATGAGATACTATGAAATGGATCTATTCCTCAGCTAGTGAATTCTTGTGTCAGTGATGGCTTCAGGATCCAATATGATTTTTCCTTCCTCATCAAGTTCTGGCAATATATTTTGAACTGGGATCTTGTGGCCTATAAACTTATTTAAGCATGAAACATGGAAAACTAGGTGTACTCGTGAAGATGCAGGCAACTCCAATTTGTATGCCATAGTACCAATCTTTTGCAACACCTTATAATGGCCATAGTAATTTGGTGATAATTTATTATCCTTCTTGTCTTTCTTAAGGGACATATGTTTGTATGGTTGTAGTCTTAAAAACACCCAATCCCCTACTCCAAAACTTCTTTCACTACGATTTTGATTTTCTTGTTGTTTCATGCGATTATGTGCCATGGTTAGGTTGTCCTTTAAGATTTGGAGAACTTGTTGTTGATTCTCGATGTGATCTTCCACTTCTTGAACCTTAGATTTTTCTTTTAGAGAAGAAATGATGGAAGGAGGGTGGTATCGATAAAGTGCCATAAATGGTGTCATTTTTGTTGCAGTATGAAAGAAAGTGTTATACCACCATTCTTCCAAGGGTAACCATTTGAAAAATTGTGTTTGTTTATTAGAGACAAACAAATGAAGGTAGCCTTCCAGACATTTGTTCAGTATCTGAGTTTTTCCATCATATTGAGGATGATAGGATGAGCTATGAGCCAATTGAGTACCCAAACAAGAAAATAATTCTATCCAAAAATGTCAAGTGAAGATGGGATCTCTGACACTTACAATAATATTTGGGCTTCCATGTAGCTTTTGAACTATCTCCATGAATGCGGTGGAAACTATAATAGATTTGAAGGGATGAGAGAGTGCACAAAAGTGTATGTACTTGGTCAGTCTAGCAACAACCACCATGATGACACTCTTTCCTTTAGACTTTGGTAACCCTGTGATGAAATCCATGGAAACCTCCTCCTAGCACTGACTTGGGATGGATAATGGTTGTAAAATACCCGGGGTCTTAATTGTTTCCACCTTATTTTGTTGGCAAACCAAACATTCTGCCACAAACCTTTGAACATCATTTTTAAGACCATCCCGAAAAAATCCTTCTTGACTCTATGGTAGGTTTTCAAAAATCTCGAGTGCCCTCCTACTGGAGAGGTGTGCAATTCCAATAGTACCTTTTATTTTAGTTGGGAGTTATTACATAAATATAAGTGATCTTTGTACAATAGTGAATCATTTTTCCATGTAAATGTATCTAATGTACTAGAATCCTGCTGCAACCTTTGAATGAGAGTCCACACTTTTTCGTCATTCTTCCATTCATCCCTTGCTTCTATTATCCAATCGGGTTGGATGATCAAGATAGCACAGAGAAAGGCCTCAACATCTTCATCCTTTCTTGAGAGTGCATCTACCACAACATTTTTCTTTACCTTTTTATAGACGATTTCAAAATCACAACCCAATATCTTGGTTGCCCATTTTTATTGTTCTTCTGGAGATAGTCTTTGTTCCAAGGAGTATTTAAGACTATCGTGATTTGTTTTGACCTTGAAGTGCCTACCTATTAGGTAAGGAAACCATTTCTTCAATGCATGTAGTATTTCCATCCTTTACTTCTCATAAATGGGTTTGTGTAAGTCCTTTCCCTTGAGTGGTCGACTTTCAAAAGCCAGGGGCCTTCCTTCTTGCATTAGGACAACACCAATTCCATTTCTCGAGGCATCACATTCCACAATAAAGGTTTTTGTGAAG
>ML784009.1:328450-349339 GCA_009831015.1 Picea engelmannii
TGAATTTCATGGGATGCATTTTCACTTTCAGGTGTCTTCTCTGTTACAAATTTTTTCAATACTTCCATGATCTCCCCTTTTAAACCCTCCATCATCTCTTGTAGTTCATCTTTTGTTACTATCTTCTTTTGTAAATCATTTATTTCCCTACGCATTTCTTCACCTTCATCAAGAGTCCAAGTAGGATTGTCAGGAGGCTTATTTGGTGTAGAATTTCTCTTTTTGGGTGGCATGTTGGCCAAGTATCACTTTTGAACCTTGATTTTGAGGTGGTTCTGCTATACAATCTTTCTTCTGTTGTATCTCCCAAGTTTCGGCCCTTCTGGGTATGAAACTTTATTTTATGTAGTTCTTTTATATTTCTTCTCTAAAATGCCACAGGTTTGATCAAAATTGGATGTGCCAAGTGGAATTTATGGTAACTTCCCCACAACTTGCATATTTTTTTCCTTTCCAAGAGATATCACTTGTATAGCATGCCCCCGCACAAAATAAATGATATAAATTCTAAAACTCACACCAGAAATACTAAAGATTGTCCACGATCCAATGAAACCAATCCCACTCAATTTGGATACTCTAGGAAGAAGTTATGATTTTTTTACCTGAAACACCTTCTTGAGACTAGTCAATAAGACTAGTCAGATACCCCATCTTACACAGGGTGTATCTACAAATTTAAGATGACCTGGAAAATTAAATATTTACCACAGATACCTTAATAATTTCTTTGAATAGCATCCATATTTCAGGGTCTGAAACATTACAAAAACAATTTTATAGTGAAAATTTCACAATGGCTCAGTTCGGGATGATTTTAGAACCCTATCTTGTACAGGTTGTATCTCTGAACGTATAAGGCCTCAGGAGATGAATTTTGAACCCAACATACCTTGATCCATCTAATAAATATCCTCCAAGTTGTTCCTTCTGAAATTTTGTATAAAAGTTGTTATAGCAAAAATGCCAATGTGTCTCAGATGTAGCAGCGAAACCCCAAGACCTTAAGCTCTGATACCATATGTTAAGAACCAAATATCAATATAGCATAGAAAACCTCAGAAAAAGTAATCAACGCCTTGAAAAAGAGATAATTTTGGATAATAAGCCTCTTCGAGGGGGCAACCTCCTTTTACCCCACTTAAATGTTCAAGTACAAGATGATTCAAAATGAAAATGTCTCCTTGGTATATATAGGAGTCTAGGAGGTATAATTACAACTAATGGCCTAAAGCCGACATAAACAAAATAAAATTACTAATATAATATGCCCCAATTAAGGGGTAATGAGCCAATATTAGGGCTTAACAAGAGAGCCATTTGTCAACCCATTTCTTCATAATCTACCTTCCAGTATTTAAACTGTGTTGAATGCACCTACTCTGATACCAATTGTTCAAACACACACTGACACTAAGACGGGGTGGTGAATCAGTGTCTGGAACTTTTGACTTATTTTAATACTTTCATAGATTAAATGAATTAACTGAATAAGACATATGCAACTCAATTAATTATTCACAAACGTGTGCAGCACAAACTGTATGAAGTACATAAAATATCTTTTTTTATTTATTTAACTTGAATGAATACAAATAAAACCAATCCTTTAATATATTCTACTTCAACTGAATATGAGAGATCCAACTCTCTGATACAAGACCTACCTTGTATTTCTCATATCCAACTGAGAAATGAGGAATCCAAACCTCATAACAAGACCCGACTTATTGATTTCAAATCCAACTGAGATGTGAGGAATGCAACCCTCATAACAAGACTCAAATTGTA
Source organism: Picea engelmannii (assembly GCA_009831015.1). NCBI lineage: Eukaryota > Viridiplantae > Streptophyta > Pinopsida > Pinales > Pinaceae > Picea > Picea engelmannii. The sequence goes on from ML784009.1 coordinate 330,242, forward strand.
AACATATGCACAAACCTAATAGAATGAACTTCCATTCAATCCATTATATATATATATATATCCCTAAGATTTACCACTACTTCCAGTTTATATAGTATTTCAATAGGTATAGAATTGAACCATTGTATCCTTTGACATGAACCATTGCATCTCTTCATAGTTTAACATAGATAATATTCTCCTTTTATTGATTAATTTATCGTGTAAGTTTCTCTATTAATTAGAAGATTAATCTTGATTCAAATTCCATCTACATGAGTTGATCACATGTATGTATTGACTCCTTATAACATTCCCATGATTTTGTTGCATCCCTAGCTCTTCGACAGATCATATTCGAGGCTTTGCTATCTCTCTATACAGTTATGGTGATAATCTCATCAAATTACTTCACAGGCCCCTAACTATTCATAGAAAACAAATTATGCAAAGGATATTTCTTCAACCCACTTTCCTTTGTGACCATGGGCTTATATATTTCAAACATTTTTCTATTTGTGCTTTTCTCCTTCCTCCCTTATTCTCCTACATGAGACCGTATTCAAATGTCCAAGGGATTATTTACTTCTATCCCCTTTAATCTCCTTATTATATTTTTTACCTTATCACGTGATCGGTGTTGGAGCCAGGTTCTCTAGTACTTCGGCCTTTGGGATTTTGGCCTTTTCAATCCTTGCATTATTCCGGAGTCGTTACCTTCTAAAGTGGTTACATCTCATGTTGGCTAATCTAATGGCTAGCATTACTCTCGAAGTTCTCATATTGACAGTCTGGTCTAATCCTTGCACATTCATTGAATTTTGTCTTTTAGATGATCGACGACTCTGACTTAAACTTCAGTTGAGGTGTACGGTTGTTATTTATTCCATAACTTCAAAGATTCGTGACTCTAGGACTCCAGGTTACTAGAACTATGAAGTAGTTCAATTCCTCCAGAGGTTACCTACCGAATAAGTCATAAAACAATGGTGATCGTTTGTTGTCGGTTAACACCTCATGCTTACTCTATTCTTCCACTATGTTTGATCAACGGTCAATAATTCTCTCTAATTAGATCAACGATTAACGTTACTTCATGATCCCAACCTTCAATGATTAGTTGATAAAAAAAGATCGGATATCCTTGAAGTTAGTCATCCTGAAGTGATGTGGCTTTATGACGTCATTCAAGATGACATGGAACCTAATTCTATGTGCCACATGTCACCTTGATTCATGAATTTGAAGGTCCTTATGTGCAAAATCAACCTTGAAATTTGTTACCACCTGATTGGGCCATGTGTCATCTTTGTCTCCTACCACATGTTTCCCTCTTGGATCATGGCTTTGCACTTCATGGCTTCGATACTTCATGGCGCCGTATCAAAATTCAATCATCGTCGAAGTGTCAAATATGTTTTTCCACCATTGTATCTTTCCTTGTCTTGATCTGACAGCCTCTGTTTACTACGAGACTTCATTCCTTTGGCCCTACTTATCCTATCTTTCCACTACTTCATCAAACAGTCGACAATGGTCTGAAATGGATCAATAGTTAGCGTTACTTCTGAACCTCGGGATTTCAAGGCTTACCCTATCGTTCCACTTTATGTCTATCAACAGTCAGCGAGATTTCCCAACTCTTCCTTTGATCTGACGGTCGATGAGAGTTTGTGACTTTGGGGCTTCAACCTTCAAGTATTCCTACATGATTCAGACTTCTTTTTTCCAGAGTGTTCAGTGCCATATTTGACCACCATTGGACTCACTTATCATCATCCAACGGTCACCATGCATTCCCCAGATATGATGGCCCTCATTCACTTCAGGACTTTGGGGCTCTAGCCTTTGGGTATTCTTGTTTTTTCTGAAATTCTTACTGTCAGAGTGGTCAGCACCAAAGTTGACCACCTTATTTACTTTAGTATGATCTAACGGTTAAACATTTCCATTCCATATCAATGGTCAACATTTAATTCTAAATTAAATCTTGATCTAAAAGTTGAGAAATCATTCAAAGATCCTTCCTAGTCGATGGTTGGCGTTTATTTAATGACTTCGGTATTTCGCGGATTCTTCATTGTCTCTATTAATCGTTGAAGTGGTGAAGTGTTGAAACTTATGATATACTTCCACTTGGTTTCGATCAAAGGTTGATATTTTCGACCGATTGTAATAGATTTTTCTCACAATTCTAAGGGTGTTCAGTGCTCTTCTTTATGATTTGTTCATCACTATTTCTCCTGAGCTTTTAATAATTATTTGTGCATTATTTTATGCACTGATATTTAGTTGCTAACCCTCTTGAGCTCTTAATTCCTTGTGCTTCATTACTTTGTACATGGATTCTCTGCATGCTACTTTTCACGATCTTTAAGAGCATAGGATCATTTTTTATCATATCATTATCAACAATGATCACAGATTGCTTCTTCCCCAAGGTGATCTTCCTTTTTCTCTAATTATTGTATATGTTTGAATCATGTTTCCATCAATGAAAACACATGACCAATAATTCCAACACCTACTATGTGATTTTAATTTTTTGGATTACATCTTTCTTATTTAACATGCTTATTTCATAACCTTTTCTTAGTGTATTAGCTACTTGAATAAACTTTCAAATCAAAGAAATCTTGGATGCAGAAAAGATTCATTTTTGTCTTAGTATTTGTCCATAGTTGCATGCTTTTTGTTTGAGGCATTTTCCTTTTCTATTTCCGTCTTTCTCTTCACGTCTTTTTCAGCCTTCAATCCTCATTTTATTGTTATTATAAGAATAATTTCATTTCAAAAGGAAAATTAATTGGTTAAAGAAAGGATCACCTCTTGTTTCTAGTATTTGACTTCTTCCTTTTATCTTTTCATTTTGGAATCATTTAGTCATGTAAATCATATTCCATATCTAGGTTTAAGTACAATTTTGTTTGTTAATTTGAATACAACAACACTCATTTATTATTAGGAGTTTCATTTTGATAAAGAACCGATGTTTTTTTCTTAATTATTTATCTTAATTTGAACTTGTATTTCAATTCAAGATCTCTTTTATTTCAAACATTTTTGTTTCAATCATATTTCCTTTTGAAGTTGGTTACACGAAAAATGCACATACTTCATTCCCTAATTAAATGATTGGTTCATAACCCAATCTCAACTTAAAATCAACAATATAACGTAACTTATTAGATCCCCACTTAGGGCCAAAGAATATTGTAGTTGAGCTAGGGTTGTGGGGATAGGAATCCAAATAATTCACCACAACCATTTACATTTGTAACATAGTATTTTATTGATTAGGGATCTTAAAATCATTTCTATCAAATACAATCAAGACCCATTTATCAACTAGTGCACTCTTCGAAGTAAATAATTCCAAGTTTGGGAATAGAGGTTTCATTAAGACTCCCAACTCTTTCATTGTGGAATATCCCCTGACCATTTGATTTCGTCTTGAAGGAAAGGTGATTTTTTGTATGTATCTATGAAGAGGTAGCTTATTTCCCATGTGGATCTCACAGGAGGGAGGGAACCAAAGATATATTTCTATGGGCCATTGGGATTTCATCACTCTTTCTCTCATAGTTAAAACTATATCCTTAGTACCTTCACTCATCACCATGGTGTATTTCATCACCTCTCATGGTAGGTGTTTGGAAGGCCCTTAACCTTCACTTAACTCTATTTTCTTGGTGGTCTTCATAACCATTTAAAGGAAAGGGTTTTGAAGTGTTGAAGTCTAGGCATGTTTGAGCATTTTTAGTTTATCTTTTGGATGGAGTATTTTTCCTTTTATAGGAAAAAATATTCAATTAAGATATTGACATTGTGATTTAAACACACTTGGAAACTACTTATTGCATCACCTAAGAACATAGTATTTTGTTTTGATCACTTATTTTCTTAATTGGTTGTTATTGAGACTCTAATTCTTTGGTATATTAATTACACCATTGCAATGGGTATTATCACCTAGGAACCATTTCACCCCCTTAGAAACTATCTCATAGATTCCAAATCCTACCTCCTGGGAATTCCTAGTCATTTTGTGTCTCCCTCTCGATAGGTTAGAGTTGAACCAATAGATCATCCTAGTCCCTCATCAGACTCATCATATTCAAATTCATAAACCTCATCTTATTTAGATTCAAAACCCTCATCCCCTTTGAGTCCATCTAGTTCAGGTGCACCTAGATTTAGTCTCTATTTGACTAGTTTACCTATGTCTACTCCATTTGTAACTCTAGTTACCATCATGGCTTAAACTAATCAAACTAAAAGTGAACCTCAAACTCAAACTCAAACTACTTTACCTTATATTCTTGGGTTGAATCTCCTAGACTTAACCAAAACCATAAATCATCCTATTATACATTACGTTACTTGGCCATATATGCTAACCAAGATGACCTCTAATATCCCTAATTTTTAGGGCCATTCTAGAGAGGACCCCTCTAATCATATCATGTTGTTTCACCTTTTGTGCTCATCAAATAGTATCATGGATAACTCGATTAGACTTAGGTTGTTCCAATTCACCCACATAGGTGTGGTCACTAAATAGTATATTAATAAACATTCCAATACCCATAAAACATTTGAGTCCATTGTCAAAGTATTCTTGACCTTTTTTCAACAACTAGTTCACCATAATGTAGGAATTGAAATACTTACCAACTTTCATCAAACTACAACTACTAATATCTATGAATGGAGTAGGCAATTTGGTTTGTGTAAGGCCTAAAATTAATGACCCATTCTTGATGGGATTGTTCTTGAAGTCATTACTTTCCCATATATCCAGAGATGTGGCCATGACCATGCCCAAAACTAAGGAGGAAGTTGTCCAAAAATCCTAATAGTATGACTTGATTTATTCCCAATTAGGGTATTTTTACAACATTCTTTGTAATTCTCCTCTCTCTTGATCTAGTGACTTGTCTACACTAGGGAATCCTATACTATTGATGGTTTCACTGGTTCTGTTTCAAAAAGTAATGAATACTCTTATCCCCCTAGACCAAATGTGTATAGTAATACATATGGTGGAGTTAGTTATCCTTATGCCCCACCTCCGATAGGGTGGCTCCTAATGCCTTATAGTTATCCTAATCCTCCACTATATACATATTTTTCCACATCTCAAGTAGGATATATTACATCTTATCAATTCCTCCCGCACACCAACGCATGCATGGTCATACTTATACTAGTTCCTCTTGTATTGGGGTGGTCATGAACCCATATTATCCTTTTCTTCACTCTCTATAAGTAACCTAAATACCTCCAACTGCATTACCTTAACTCCTAGTCAATGTTGGTAAAATTGTTCCACCTCCACAGGGCCATGTGTATGCTTATAATAATGATCCTAACCCCCCAAACCAAAATATTAATAAGAATAAACAAAATAAGAATAAAGGGAAAGTAAAACAAAATGACCAAAACCATAATCAAGGGAATCAAGGTAACCAGAATCATTAGTCCAATAATGTTGGAGGAAATCAAAATGTTGCGAACTAAATTCAAGATCATAATTCCCAACCAAAAGAAGGGAATAACCCTCATCTTTGTGCTAAACATCATTTCACTGTTTGTGGCATTTATGGCCATTCTACTCATCGATGTCCACTTGTACCTAATTTTACTCAATTAAAGGAGTCAACTGATAAAGCCAAAGAAACACCAAATCAATCAATTACTGATCCAAGTGGATATTGGTGGCCACCCACCTATTCAACTGGCTCAAAGCACAATTTTTCATTTTGGCGTTTTTTCTACACTTTTTTGGGTCTTGAACTTTCGAGGCCATTTTGAGGCCCTAAATAGAATTTTTTGGGCACGACAAAGCCCAGAAGAAATATAAGGGAATATTTTGGGCCAACTGTAATGTGTACTTCTTTTCTAGAAGTTTTCAATGGGCTATCGAACATGCCAACAGAGATCGTATACAAAATTTATGACCTTGGGAAGTTGCATACCAACTAACCCCATCAGAAAGCCTTTTGGCATTCCATCTCCTATGGTTAGGTTTTTTATGTTTATGGTTTCCTCATTGCTTCTTTATGATAAAAAATACTTTCAACCTCATAGTAATGCACTCTGTTGAATACACATAGATATCACATCTCTTCTCAGAGATAAGCTACCACCATTCAATCAAGTTTTCTTCATATGCATTTTTACAATTCAACACATTTCATTTACTAATAGAACTCAAGTTTCACTGTATCTTTGTGTTTTTGTTATAAATTTTTATTTAATTTCATTCCATTTATAAATCCATATTAGTTGTATTAGAGTGGTTCGTTCTTTATCTATTTCTCTATTCATGTCCCCAATGAGGTTAAGGTATAAGGATTTGGGACTCAAACTATTTGATCCTTTTCAGGACCTTCCTCACCGACCCTGATGGCCTCCCATGGAGGATGAAAAGATAGATGATGGAGAAGGAGATCCTATTAAACTATTACTAGAGTAATCCCTCGTATGACAAAATAATGAGATGATGGATAATTTTTCCCAGATCCTTCGACAACTACCAACGACCAATACATCTTCGTCAAGATGCCACTTTTGAGACACCACCCCCTTCAATGTACAAGTTAGTTTTGATATTCCTATATTTGAAGGTCAGATAGATGAATATGTTTTAGATAAATGGTTGACTATTCTAGAATGGTATTTTTTTGTCCATAATTTTTGTGATAGAGAAAAAATCACCTTTGCACTCCTGTGAGATATTTACTGTGAGAAAAAGGCCATGAAGGAATATGAATTTTTTGTAGTTGTACCCACTTTGGCTTATTTCAGGGCCGATATTAAGTAAGAATATTACCCTATTGGAATCTATGATGACTAGTATACAAAATGGAACACATTGTGATAGGAAAGGGACCAAACAGTGCCAGAGTTCACAAATTTGGTCCATAGCATGTGCACCAAGATAGGTATCAAAGACCCTGAATGAAAACTAATGCTCAAGTATCGTGATAGTATGCATCGATACATCCAAAAATAAATGGAGTTTCTGTAGATCTCATCACTAGGTGTGGCTTATCGATATGTCATCAAAGTCGAGTAGAAATTTAAACAAAATAAGCGAGAGTTTGGATCTGTGAATTCCTCACAGCAGAAGTAGGGAAAAGGCATCCCCAACCTACAGAACAAAGGACAAATCAAGGATGGACCATTGTAGGAAAAATATTCCAAGCCTCCAATAAATAAGGGTAATGGAAAGATGAAGAAAGACACTGGAAAGTTGTGTGAATTCCATAAAATTCCCCAACATAACACCAATGAATTTCACTTGAAGAAGTCGTTGGTGGCCAAACTGAAATCCTCAAAGTCAGATGCAAGTTCCAACTTAGAATTAGAACCATAGAAGGGGAAGTGGATCATTGATAAGGAACCCAATGCCACTATCGCTACCAACAAGGTCCAGCCAAGTGAACTAGAAGAACTGGAGGAAGGTGAGCACATTTTACACTCATAGATATGGGTGAATGGTACTTCATTTCACTTCATTTTTTATAATGGAAGTCAAAATAACCTCATCTTAGTAGAGGTCACCAAGTGGTTGGACCTGCCGACAACACCACATTCTCACTTGATCCAGATTATTTTCGGCACAAAATGAGAGCAGAGATATAATAAAGAAATGTATAGAGATATCTCGGATATCCAATAATATAAAAGAAATGTATCAGAGATGCAACCATAAACACATAGATACAGTAATACACAATTTTCTATTAATGAGTGAAAATGTACAAAGACTGTAAAAATACAGAGTGAAAGACTCACTAGACTGGTGGCATCTTATCTCTGAGAAGAGATGTGTCCACTACTCGCATTCGTAAGAAGATGACTTTACAATGAGGCTCCAAAGGCCTGTTTATCATTAAGAAAATTCAAAACCCTAACCCCAGAAGATGAAAATCCAACAGTTTTGTGGACCCTGTTTTGGGTAGTTTGGCGTATCAACTTCTCGGGGGTGTAACTTTGGCATGCGATCTCCATTTTGGGTGCACTATATCTAGTTGGAAAGGTATCATCAAGGAGATTCATTTTGGGGGATAAATAAGATCCTTTAACTATTATAAAAGATCTTGATCCCGAAAAACATTCATTGAGGCCCTCAAAATGGCCCGGGAAATTTAGGAACTGAAAAACAACTAAAAATAGTAAGTTACCAGAAAATTGTTTTGAACCAGTTGGAAAGAGTGGGTGGCCACTGATATCCACCTGGATCATCAACCTTACACCATCAGGTAGCTCCACCAAGAGATATATCTCTGTGTCAGAAAATAATGTCTCTTTCCCTATGGCATCAATCCCTTCAAGGATGAGATGTTGTGTGATATTTCCTCCCTTGAAGTTTGTGATGTTATTTTAGGCCAACCTTACTTGTGGAAACATCATGCTATATATGAGTCTAGAACTTACAATGTTATTATTACATTGAGCAGAAAATTGTGTAGGATAACATAGGTAGCTCTTCCTACTGCCATTTCCTTGATCTATGATAAGCAATGCAGGAAGGTCATCTCCCATAATAAGAAATTTTTCTTATTTATGATTCACTCTCAAAGTGAACATAAGGTCACAACCACATCCATGGACTCTACACAGGGCCTTTCCACACAGAAGAAGTAGGTGGAAAAGGTCATGGAGGAATACATGCATATTCTCCTCACCCATTGGGGTACCTTTTCATTATCAGATCAAGCATTCAATCAATCTGACCCCCAAAAAACCTCTAAACAATGGGCCAACATATCACCACTCTCATATGGAAAATGATGAAATTAGGTGTTGGATCTAAGAGCTTCTCGAAAAGGGGCACAACCAACCAGGATCGTTACCCTACAGGAGCCCAATTGTACTCATGCACAAGAAAGATGGGACCTGGAAACTTTGCATTGATTACAAGGCTCTAAACAAAAACACAGTCTGAACTAGTACCCAAATCCATGAATTGACAACCTTCTTGACCAGCTCAAGGGAGAAAAGTACTTCAGTAAGATTCACCTGAAGTTCGACTACCACCATGTCCCAATAGAATAGATTGGTCTATGGAAGAAGTCTGCTTCTAAGTCCAAAGAAGGTCTTTTTGAATGGTTGGTCATGCCCTTAGGTTTGACATGTGCCCCAACCACTTTCATGAGGTTGATGGATGATATCTTTTGGCCTTTCATAAAGTATTTTGTGTTTGTATATCTGGATTATATCCTCATCTTCAGAAAGAGTTGGGAAGAACACTTGCATCATATTCAATAAGTCCTTCACACTCTGTTGCAACACAAGCTATATGCTAACTTGGAAAAATGCTCCTTCACCATGAACATGGTCCAATACCTAAGATACTTTTTTGATGATCATGGTGTGCATGTGGATCCAACCAAGATCCAGGTCATTTGTCACCGACCAGTCCCGACCACACTAACCGAGCTCTGGAGTTTCATGGGACTTGCTAATTTCTATTGCAGGTTCATGCTCGGATTCTCCCATATAGCATGGGCTCTCATCTAAGTGACCAAGGGTGGTAGGAAAAAAAAATTGTGTGGGTATAGTCACAAAAAAAAGAGTTCAATGATCTAAAACATTGCTTATACTTAGCCCCAGTGCTCTCATTACCTGATCTGCAACAACCTTTTGAGATTGAGACAGATGCCTCATATTATGTTGTGGGTGCATTTCTCACTCAATACGCTCATCCAGTGGCCTATCATAGTTAGACACTTTCAGATGCCATCCTTAGCTACCCCACTTATGAAAAATAAATGCATTCGATTGTACAAGCCTTCCCCAATGGAAGCATTACATTCTCGGGAAGGAGATAATCATCCAGACTAATAACAAGCCTCTATAGTTCATGCAGAAATAAGGAAAATTGCAAAATGACCACCATCAAATTGGGTCCACATACTTGTAACAGTTTCATATCAACATAAAATATAAGACAAGAAGAACCAATCATCTTGTTGACTTCCTCAGTCGACCTCCAGTTGTAGCATTAACCATGGTATACCACTCTTAGGGACAAGAAGGCACCCTCATCACTGAATTTCATATTCAGGACGAACTATTATGCCATCTGATCCATCTCTATGTTCCTTCAAGTGATAAGGAGAAGTTGATTTGGTAAGCTCACTAGAATTATATAGAAAGACACTTTGGTGTGGAAAAGACAATGGCATTGTTGCAGAAGTATTTCTATTGGCCAAAACTTCAAAAGGAATTCAACAAGTACATCTGGTCTTGCACTTCTTGTGCTATTGCCAAACCAACCATTAAGAAGAAAGGCATGTACACCCCTCTCCCTGCTTCTGATAGGCCCTAGGAATCCATCTCAATGGACTACATGTCTAGCCTTACTTCAACCAACCATGGCAATGACTGTGTTTTTGTGGTTGTTGATCAATTTTCTAATATGGCCATTCTGACATCATGTAAAAAGAGTATCACAATGGAGGCCACTTCCAAGATCTTCTTCAAAAAGGTGTGGGTGCATTTTGGGATACCATATACCATCATATCAAATTAGAAAAACAGGTTCCTAAGCACATTTTCACCGAGTATCTAGTCACGGTTGGACACCAAGGTCACCAAATCTACTTCCTTCCACCCCCAAATTGTTGGCCAGACATAGGTTGTCAATAGGATGATCATGCATATATTGCACATGTACAACTCCAATAATCCATGCACATGGGATGAGATTCTCCCCTATGTTCAACACAACTACAACATAGATCTCCATAGCTTGAGCGATCACAAGCCCTTCTAAGTGGGGCTAGGAATCCAACCATTGGATCCCATTGATGTTGCACTGCCCCTTGTGACCACACAGGCAGAATCTTCCCATGTTCAATATAAATCTGACAAAGCCACCAATTTTATTGAATGTAGTCAGCACATTCGCCAACAGGTCCATGATATTTTGCATAAATCTAATGCGAAGTAAAAAAAACGTCGTGATCAGCATCAGGTGCCACACAAGTTTTATGTGAGAGACAAGGTTTGGTTACATTTGTAGAAGGAGTGCCTTAGAGGACCCCATCAGAATATTTTTCCACTTCTCTATGGTCCTTACACCATCTCCAAGGCCATGGGTGACAATTATTTTGACCTAAGTATTCCCCCCTTCCTTGGCTTGCACCCCATGTTCAATGTGTACCGCTTTCAGCCATACTTTCCACCATTATTGGGCACATCAAAGATAGCAGAGTAGTTCACACCAACATAAATCAAACTTGACTGTATGGAATATGAAGCCATTGATCATATCATGTACACACATGTTAAGAGAACTCTCAAACAGAGGATCAAGCTTTATCGGGTTGTCAAAGCAGGGTATCTCCTACACCAAGGCAAGTGGCTCACCCGAGACCAAGTTTAGCAGAATTTTCCACGATCACTCAATGCAATGGATACAATTTCTTCGTAAGAGGGTAGGATTAATCTAGGTGGATATCGGTGGCTACTCACCTATTCCACTAGATCAAACAACAATTTTTCATTTTGGTAGTTTTTCTACACTTTTTCGGGTCCTGAACTTCCACAATCTTTTTGAGGCCCTAAACAGTATTTTATGGGCATGGAAGTTCCTATAAAATAGTTGAATGCATTGTCTAGGCCAACCGGAAAGTGTACTTCTCGGCTATACCTTTCCAACGGGCTATCGAATGCGTCAAACAGAGATCGTTTGCAAAAGTTACGACCCCGGGAAATTGGCATACCAACTAACCCCATCAAGGCCCACAAGCCTTTTGGTGTTTCATCTCCTAGGGTTGGTTTTTTTGTGTTTAGGGTTTCCTCACTGCTTCTTTATGATAAAAATTCCTTTCGGCCTCATCATATATGATTTTAGGGGCTAAATTTTGCAAATGGGCTAATTTTCCATGGTTTTTCCGAAAAAAAAGATTCGCCAATTTCCATCTAAAACCAATTCACCCAAATTCCATAGAATAAAATTATTTTACCTTACAAATCACCAAAAAATTATAGAAACTATATAAAATCCTCATAAATTTGAATATTTTTACAAAACTATCACTAAACATTTTACATTTTTCATATTAAGGACTAGTAAGATTACCCTAGGTTTTTACATTTTAATATAAATGTTCATTCTTAAAATCATCCCTAGGCCTCATTGTAATGCGCTTTGGAAAATGCACATAGTCATGACATCTCTTCTCAAAGATAAGATACCACCATTCGATCGTGTTTGTTCCATTCTGCATTTTTACAGTTCAACACATTTCATTTACTAATAGAAGTCAAGTTTCACTGTATCTCTTTGTTTTTGTTATAACTCTATATTTCATTTCATTCCATTTATAAATATGTATCAGTTACTCAAGACAACCTCCCAAATATTATACATGAACTTTATGTATATTAACCTTTCAACCCAAACCCACTAATATGGCATTCTCTATTAACACCTCCTAAAGTATTTCCTATTGAATCTAGTGAGCCTACAGTCGTTAGTAATGGAAATTTGTAGAATCCATAACCTAATTTCAATCTTCTTCCCAGGGTGCCAAAGGTTCCTTTACATCTCACTTCCCTTAACCCACATGCACAAGTTGCCCATAATTACAACACAGTTGAGGATATAGCTCAATATTCCATGGTTATGTCATCTTTATAAGTTCTCCAAACTTTTCCTACATAATGGAAATATTTACTATCTACAATGGGTGTGGTTGATCCTTTGGATGATAGGATGATAGAAAAGTTTCATATAATGGACTAGAATTCCTTCAAGGTGTCGATAAAATAGTACAAAATGGTGTTTACAGTGGGTTATCCATGCCATTATAAGAAGACTTGGACGTAGAGTGAGGGGTCGAATGCATACATGATTTTAGGGGCTAAATTTCGCAAATGGGCTAATTTTCCATGGTTTTTCCCAAAATATGATTTGTCAATTTCCATTTATTCTAAAAATAATTCACCCAATTTTGATAGAATAAAATTATTTTACCTTAAAATCACCAAACTTTTATAGAAACTATATAAAATGCTTAGAAATTTGAATATTTTTACAAAACAATCGCCAAACATTTTACATTTTGCATATTAAGAACTAGTAAAATTAGCCCAACTTTCTACATTTTAATATAAATTTCCATCCTTAAAATTATACCTGGTTGAATGAATATTTATTGAAAGAATATTTCATCTCAAAGTTAGAGATGTGAAGAATTGTTTTTCATAATTTTGTATGTTTTCATTAGGAGAATCAAGTTACAATGGAAAAAAAGTGTATCATAGATACATGGTCTAAAGAATCGGCTTCGAGAGGAAGAAGTAAGGCATAGAGTTGGAAAGAAATTAAAATAATAATTTCCCACGTGGGGGAATCAAAGCTTCTTTAAACTTTGAGAGCTAAATCTCGACCAAAAGCATTAGACACTGAATCGACTCCTTAATGATTGGTGATTTGTAGTTTCATTGGAGTGGCTTCTAAGGGTGATTTTGAGATAACTGGCAAGGGAAAATAGACATGGATCAAGGAGGCTATTTCACAAGTTTCATTTAGTGGGTAGGCTATACCATTTGGATTAGAGGAAAGAAATCATATCTAGTAATTGAGAAGTAAAGGGAAAGAAAACAACAAGAAATATAGTAATTGGCTTCTTATTTTTTCGATGAAGTTGCACAATGAAGGAATGTATTAAATTTTATGTAAATTTTTCATAATTTTTCTCTAATTGTGTTGGCTTGACTCTCATTGGTATATTCATCATCCTTCTTCTGTAAGCTAATGATATTGTTCATATGGCGGGGAGTCCCTATGATATTAACAAGCAAATATAAATCATTATCTTATGATATTAACAAGCAATTAGAAATAATTAAGGATTTTTGTTGTAATATAGGTTTGACTGTTAACGCTAGAAAAATGAAGGTTATCAGAATTAAATATAAAAAGATGGAAATTTTGTTATGGATTTAAAAAAAAAAAAATCAGTGGACCTTTGACTATTGGACTGTTTCCATAGGAACTGGCTCTGATACCAATTATTGAGCACACACTTATACTGAGAGGGGGGTGAATCAATATAAGACAATTTTTTACTTTTTCAAACATTCATCAACCATAAGAAAACAATCACATATGAGATCTATTATCTGCAGAACATGGAACACAAGATTTACGTGGAAACTTTTTCGGGAGAAAACCACAAAACTTCTCTTTATAATTATTTGTTTGCACCAACCTACTAGAGACACCAATCCCCACTGATACAAATCCTGGTAGGCACCAACCTACTCTTTTAGATCTTCATAGTGTTATAAAAATAGGATCTGGAGCAATAAAATAAAAGAAAATTGGAAATAAAACATAGAGGATACACAATATAATAGAGACACAGATCTATGTGGTTCACCCAGTGTGGGATACATCCACAAGAGAAATTGTCATGTCCTTCCTTTTTATTATCCAACAAAAGGAAGGGATACAACCTATAGCTCAACTATTGTAACTTCCTCTTCTCTCTCTCACATTATCCTCTCTCAAAATACAGTATTCACACACACACACACAACCGCAATACAATTCCCTCAGGAAAGAGGGTTTCCTTCTAGGAAAAAATACCCTAACGTAACTTATACCGTCAGATATACAACCTTATAATGAACGGTCCAGATTGACTATAGAATTACAATATTTGAATTACAAGAAAACAAAAATTTTGGCCCCTTCATGGCGAGGGGGGGCGGTGAATTGTGTATCCTTAGTTTCTTTGACCTGCATATAATTAGGAAGATAATAAGGCTCCAAAACCAACAATCTCCCACTTGGAGAATGATCACACCAACTCCACTACTGATGTACCTATCGTACTATGATCGACCTTGGACCTAGAAAATTTATCATCTTCACCTTCATGCTTGAGTACCAACTAAAACTGAGTAGGAACTCGGTTTCTCCTTGGTTACTCCCTTTGTTAACATGTCTACAGGATTTTGGCTAGTATTGATCTAAAAATGATAAAGGCTTCTTTTCTTGAAAATATTTGCAAGTTTTAATTCAAGCGTTCTTATGCAAATGGATCAATTTTGCAAACACAAATTTTTATAGAAATTACACATTCAAGATGCAGATAATAAGCAACAAATAACAGTGAATAGTAAACACATAACATAGCAAATGATAAAGGAGTTCACCCCTCTCTTGGGCTACATCTCCTGGTCCAGCTTCCAATGGATCTTTTATATTATTTTCTCAAAGTGATAAAATATGTGCTTTACAATGCTCAAAATGCCAAATAGATGGCTCCAATGGCTTCAGAACGTCCAAAAATCCCTAGCTGGGCTTTTTCGGCACCTGGCCAATTTGGCCAAAAATTGAAGAAGATAGGCTTCCTGGAAGTTCCCCTTCAAACTTGTTGTCTCTGGATCACAAAAATGCACCTCTGTGAGTCCAACCTAGCACATGTGCTCATTTCCATGCTAAAACCTAGCATCATGTGCATAACTGAAAACCGTGCAAACTGTAGGACGGTTAGGGACCCTAGCCCCTAACCGCCAAACCATTGGGCATATGGGTCATATGACCACGCGTAATAGGGATACATCCCAAGTCAAATGGTAAAGCGACAAGTTTCAGCATGTGTTTCAGGATTAATCCGTAAGTGCGGACACAAACCGATCTCCTTAGATCCACCTGGATCTAGAACAAAACAGGACAGAATAATACTCTTTCCCTAGATTTATGCTATTGAATGAACTAGGAGGCAAGGATCGTGTACATACCTTATGAATGCTTCCTTGGGTCTCTGTTGTACCAATCTCGCTCCAATGCTCTTGCACCGTCAAGACCACAACAATACAAACCAATCAAAGTGAAGACAATTCAATATATTCAACAACTAATCTATACATATGATCAAGGAGTTATGTAATAAAGTGACATCATCTTTATTGGAAAGGGACATATTATTGTATTATATTGATTGAAAGTGAAACTTACAACCTGAGCCTTGATGTTGCAAACCTCCTTTCGATGGCTCCTAGCTCCAACACACACACTTGCTCATGCATGAAGAAAATCAACCACTTTTGATGACCTTGCTGGTGTCTCTAGCTGTTGTAGTGTCAGTCCTTCATACAATTTTCCACTAGTTCTCCAATCAGTCTCTTGCTAGTTTGCTTCTAACCTTTTCCATGAGCAATCCCCTCAATATATAGGAGAGAATAGATTAGTTACTTGGATAGGAATGATCCCAAGATATCAGAAAAACCAGTACTTAGATAGCCATTCGAAAGCCAACTCACCCTTCTAGAATATTCCCTTCTAGAAGATTTGAGAATTTATATTTTTCCTTCCTTTAGAAGATGTTCGCACCCTGATAGTTAGGTACAATGTGAACCCCTCACACCCTAGATTAATGCAACCTGTGAGAATCAGGCATTCTCGCAGGCAAATATATAAGTAGCCTGCGAACCTTCCTTAAAAATATGATTTCTGGAAGCAGACAAAGGTAACTTTTCTCAGGAAAGTGTTCTTAGTGAAGAGCTTGATTTTCCATCATCATCACATCATTACAACAACCAAAATTGTGGATAACAACGTGGTTTTAACCATTGGCAATACCAAACAAACTCCCATGCATTTAACCATTGGTCATATGTATAACAATACAACCATGGGATGACTCCATTTGAATTTGCGCGCGTGCATTTGGTGGTTATATGGTAATCCACATGTGGCCGGGGGCCAAGGCTTAGCCCCGGCCCGGACTGCGCCCAAAACATAACATAATGTTAATTCAAATATATTCACAACCATATAATAGTTAAGAACTGATGGTGGGCATGCCAATTGGGCGGCCCTTCCCAAAGCTCTTCCCCTACTCAAAGGTCATGGGGTCGAGTCCTGCCGACTACACAAATTTTATCCAATACCCAGGTGACACGTGGCGACCCTTGCTTGGGCCACATGTCACCAATCCATTTGCCACCAAGATTCCACGTGTCAAGAAATGATTCGACTGTCCAACTACCAACTGTCTGCCAACTCAGCCCTACTACGTCAACATACAACCCTGCCACATCATCGTATGACCCTGCCACATCAGCATCCGTATAGACTGTAAAATCAATAAATTTTATTTGCATGTTTGACGATTTGAACAGAACGCGATATCTCACTCATCTGACGTCTGTTTGAACCCGAATGAGTTGTGTTGGGTTTGTGACGATGAGACCTACACACCTGTTTGATTTGAAGCAATTCTGAGCACTTTGAATTTTGAGCAAAATTTGATCCCCTGGATCACACCTCCCCATTGGAAATCTTTTGGACCTCCAAAAGTCTACTTTGAGTCTATCTGAAGATGAGGGTATAGTTCCCTCACCTTTCCAACCTCAATCCACTTGGTTGTGCTTGGATTTGTACCTTTAAGACCAATTCGAAGATATTCCACATTTCATCATTTTGAAGTTCTCATTCTCCTGTCAAGGATTGTGTCTTCATGCAATTTTGTAAGATATTCTGGGGAGAAATCATCTATAGAAGGAATCTGAACATGTTCTCCTTGATCATCAATCAAAGGAGGCTCATACAATTTCAAATTCTCAACATTAACAACTGCATACATTTGCATATAAGGAGGCAAATCCAAATGGAAGGCATTGTTACCAAACTTGTCAAGAATCTTGAAAGGACCATATCTAATTGGTTTCAGTTGTTTACCTTCTCCTTTAAGCCTCTCCTTACTAATGTAAAGACAAACTTCATCTCCAACTTGGAAACTGTGATAAACAAAATTCTTGTCATGTCTTGTCTTGTACTTCGCTTGACTCTTTTCCAACTGCTCTTGTACCATTTGATGTATCAACTGAATTTGTTCAATGAACTTTTCTGTCCTATCAATGTCATATTGACCATCAATAGAAATATCCTTCCCAAAGATAAAATCTAAAGGAGATTTGGGCAAATAGCCAAAATATGCTTCAAATGGTGATGTTTGAGTTGAAGAGTGCTTAGCTCGGTTGTAAGCATGTTGAATGTAGTGTAAATGCTCATCCCAAAGTTTAGGATGCTTGCTGCAATAACCACGAAGAATATGTACCACTGTTCTATTTACCACTTCTGTCTGACCATCGGTTTGCGGATGAAAAGTTGTGCTCTTTCTCAGTTTGGTGTCCATGAGTGCCCATAAACTCGACCAAAAGTTCCCAATAAATCGAGAATCTCGATTAGAAATAATGGATTTAGGCAATCCAAAATGTACCCAAACATTCTGAAAGAACATTTGTGTCATTTGCTTAGCTGTAAACTGCTTCTTACAAGGCATCAAAATACACATTATGCTAAATCGATCAACCACAACATAAATATAATCATGATTTCTTTTAGACATAGGTAGACCTCCTACAAATTCCATAGAAATACTTTTCCAAGGACAAGAAGGAATCGGAAGTGGAGTATACAAACCCAACTTTCTATTTCTAGGTTTTCTTGTGACACATAACGAACATCCTCGAACATATCTTGAAACACTTTCATTCATTTTAGGCCAATAGCAGTACCTTTGCAAATTAGCCACCGTCTTGCCTACACCAAAGTGACCAGTAATAAGAGAAGAATGGGCTTCTCTTATTATGTTGATTCTTTCACCCTGTGGAATACATAGCTTTCCAAGATGATACAAAATATTATCATGCACATGGTAATCCAATTCCTCAACATGGTTAGAATGACACAAAGTTGCATATACTTCTTTAAAATCAGCATCTAAAGCATATTGCTCAACATATCTCTCGTGCATGATAGGACTATGCTTAAGAATAACTTAAGCACTAATAATAGGCCTTGAAAGAATATCAGCAACTTTGTTATAAATGCCCTTCTTATACCTTATTACCAAGTGGAATTGTTGTAGAAAAACCATCCATCTGAAGTGCCTTGCTTGTTGTAGCTTTGTTTGTGATTGTAAGTATTGTCGTGGTTGATGATCTGTGTGGACAATGGTTTCTTTCCCCAACAAATAATGTTTCCATTTTTTCACACTTTGCACCAATGCATACAACTCCTTATCATAAGTAGGATAGTTAATCATGACACCATTAAAAGTTTCAGAATGAAAA
>ML784009.1:351756-364107 GCA_009831015.1 Picea engelmannii
CTTCATCTTCTGTAGGAATATTTTCATGACTCTCTTCATGAGCCATACTTGGTGAATGCCTCCTTGAAGCTTGAGGTGATGATATAATTTTTCTTCTTGAAGGATGAGAACTTGGCTCTACAAGTTGAACTTCTCCTCTTGTGTGTTTCAGCCTTGTGAGAATCAGAAAACAAAACACTTGCAAATAATCAAGACTTCAAAAACCTAAGCTCTGATACCAACTTGATCTGGAAATGATAAAGGCTTGTATTCTTGAAAATATTTGCAAGTTTTAATTCAAGTGTTCTTATGCAAATGGATCAATTTTGCAAACACAATTTTTTATAGAAATTACACATTCAAGATGCAGATAATAAGTAGCAAATAATAGTGAACAGTAAACACATAACACGGCAAATGATAAAGGAGTTCACCCCTCTCTTGGGCTACATCTCCTGGTGCATCTTCCAATGGATCTTTTATATTATTTTCTCAAAGTGCTAAAATATGTTCTTTACAATGCTCAAAATGCTAAATAGATGGCTCCAATGGCTTCAGAACATCCAAAAACCCCTAGCTGGGCTTTTTTGGCACCTTATTTGGCCAAAAAATGAAGAAGATAGGCTTCTTGGAAGTTCCCCTTCAAACTTGTTGTCTCTGGATCGCCAAAATGCACCTCTATGTGTCCAACCTAGCACATGCGGTCATTTCCATGCTAAAACCTAGCACCAGGCGCATAACCGAAAACCATGCAAACTATAGGACGGTTAGGGACCCTAGCCCCTAACCGCCAAACCATTGGGCATATGGTTTATATGACCGTGCGTAATAGGGCTAAGTACCAAGTCAAATGGTAAAGCAACAAGTGTCGATGTGGTTTTAACCATTGGCAATACCAAAAAAACTCCCGCACATTTAACCATTGGTCATATGTATAACAATACAACCACGAGCTGACTCTATTTGAATTTGCACGTGTGCATTTCGTGGTTATATGGTAATCCACATGTGGTTGGGGGGCGGGGCTTAGCCCCGGCCCGAACTGCACCCAAAACATAACATAATGTTAATTTAAATATATTCACAACCATATAATAGTTAAGAACTGATGGTGGGCGCGCCGGTTGGGAGGCCCTTTCCAAAGCTCTTCCCCTGCTCGAAGGTCACGTGGTCGAGTCCTGTCGACTACACAATTTTTATCCAATGCCCAGGTGACACGTGGCGGCCCTTGCTTGGGCCACGTGTCACCAATCCATTCGCCACCAAGATGCCACATGTCAAGAAATGATTCGATCATCCAACTACCAACTGTCCACCAAATCATCCCTACCACATCAGCGTACGACCCTGCCACGTCATCGTATGACCCTTCCACGTCAGCATCCGTACAGACTATACAGTCAGCAATTTTTTTTTTCCTGTTTGATGATTCGAACAGAATGCAATATCTCACTCATCCGACGTCCGTTTGAAACTGGACGAGACCTACGAACCCGTTCGATTTGAAGCAATTCCAAGCACTTTGAATTTTGAGCAAAATTTGATCCCCTAGATCAAGTATGTATCTTTTCCAACTTCAATTTTCCATCTTCCAAGATAGATCATATGAAATGGTACCTGAGTTGTATATTCTTAGTCTTCAAATGGAAGTTTGAGTTCTTTGCAAGATGAATGACACTCTCCCTGTCACAATACAACCTGTTATTCTCCTTCTGCTTTCCCAATTCCTCCATAAACCTCTGTAACCAAATCATCTCTTTACTAGCCTTTGTAGTAGAAACATACTCTACTTCCGTTGTTGAAGGTGCAACAACCTTTTGTAGTTTCGAAATCCAACTTACTGTTGTTCCACCTATAGTAAAAACATACCCTATGGTGGTCCTCCTGATATCTTTATCACCTTCCATTTATGAATAAGCATATCCCAGTAGAAAAGTGTCTAAACCTCCAAAACATAATGCATGAGTAGCAGTGCCTCTCAAATACCTTAGAATCCACTTTACTGCCTCCCAATGTTATTTACCAGGATTTTTCATATACCTGCTCACAACTCCCACTGCATGTACAATATTTGGTCTTGTGCAAACCATCACATACATCAAAGCTGCCAATTGTTGATGAATACGGGACCCTGGACATGTATTTTATGTCTTGATGTGTCTGGGGACACATCCCCTTAGTTAATTTGAAATGGCTAGCCAAAGGTGTACTAATTGGTTTTTCATTCTTCATTCTAAACCTATCCAACACCTTCTCTATTTACTCACCCTGAGACAATGTCAATTTGCGATTTTTCTTGTCTCTTGTTATTCTCATAATAAGGATTTTCTTTGCAGCACCCAAATCCTTCATCGCAAATGAATTATCTAATTTCTTTTTTAGCACATTTATATCCTGCATGTTAGACCATGCAACAATCATGTCATCTACATACAATAGGAAGATAATATAACTTACATTTTCTATCCTTTTAAAATAAACATAGTGGTCATAATGACATCTACTATGACCTTGTTTTATCATAAACCTATCAAACTTCAAATACCATTTCCTTGTAGCTTGCTTTATTCCATATAATATCTTCTTCAACCTGTATAGCAAATTATCCTTTCCTTTGACCTCATACCCCTATGGTTGGTGCATATAAGGCTCTTCCTCCTAATATCCATGGAGAAACGTTGTTTTACATATAACTGTTCAAGATGCAAATCTTCTACTTCCACAAGACTTAAAATAGTCCTAATTGAAGTCATTTTAATAACATGAAAAAATATTTCATCAAAATCTATACCTTTCTTTTATGCAAACCCCTTTACAACAAGTCTAGCCTTGTACCTCTTTTTGTGTCCATATTCTTCCTTCAACCTGTAAACCTATTTATTATGTAATTCTCTTTTTCCCGTAAGCAACCAAACCAAGTCCCAAGTCTGGTTATTTAGCAAGGAATCCATTTTCTCTTTCATTCCTTGCTCCCACTTCTTTTCAGTGTCTACCTGCATTACTTCTTCATAACTTTATAGTTCACTAGAATCAGTCAATAATAAATAACACAATGAAGGAGAGTATCGTTCAGGGGGTCTACTTAACCTAGTATATCTTCTAACAACACTTGCAGGATTTTGAGGTACGTTTTGCTCCTGTTGTTGTACATTTTGATTTTCTGCTACCTTTGGAATTTAGTTTTCAGTATTCTCATCATGCACTGTGTATTCTAGTTTTTCTTTTTCCTGTTTCTTTCCCTACAATTTATCTTTGTACATGACGTTCTCATTGAATATGACATTTCTACTCCTAATGATTTTGTGATTTTTATAATCCCATAAGCGATAACCAAAATCATTAACGATGTATCCAATAAAGGTACACATCTTGGATTTTTCCTCAAGCTTTGTTCTATTTTCTTTATCAATATGGAAAAATTCTTCACAATCGAAAGTCTTCAAAACTGAATAGCTTACCTTTTTACCTGTCCATGCCTCTTCTAGAATGCCACCATCCAAATAAATTAAAGGTCCTCTATTTATCAAGTAAACAACATTATTTACAACATATACCTAAAATTGTAAGGGCAACCCTACATGCAATCTCATACTCCTTGCACGCTCCATTATTGTCTTATTCATCCTTTCTGACACACCATTTTCTTGTGGTGTTCTTGGAACTGTTTTCTCTCTACAAATCCCATGGTATGAACACTAATCATCTAACTCCTTTCCGAACCTATCCAAAATCACCTTGAACATAATCTAGAAAATGTTTCCTATGGGGTGTGACATGAAATGAAGCCCCTAAATCTACTACCCAAGACTCAAAAATATTATCTACAAAAAGAATCAAAGCATCTTGTAACATGTCACATGTTACATTTGCTTCTTGATTTTTCTCCTGATGTCCATCTCTTAGTTTCTTTGGAGTTCTGCAGTCTTTCTTCAGATGTCCTTTCTTCCCACAATTCTAGCACTCTATCTTTCCCTTTCTGGATTTGGATCTGCCCTTCCTAGAATTCCCATGGTTCTCTAAGCCCTTTCTTCTATCATTTTGTCTTCCCCTATTCTCCATAGTCAACGCATTACTTGATGTCTCACCTGTGTTTTTTCGTCACATTTCCTCTATAAGGATAACATCATCAAATTTTAGATTGTTTGAACCATAGATAGAGTTATTTACAGCCATGACCAAGCCATTCCATCTTTCTGGCAATGAGAAGAGGATTAGAAGAGCCCTAACCTCATCATCAAATTCCACTTTTACATAACTTAGATGATTAGTAACTGTATTAAATTCATTTAAATGATCTGCAACAAACCCACCTTATGACATCTTCATATTAAATAACCTCTTCATTAAAAATACCTTATTGGATGCCGAGGGATTTTGATCCGGATTATTTTCGGCATGAAATGAGAGCGGAGATATAATAAAGAAATGCACAGAGATATTGCAGATATTCAATAATATAACAGAAACATATCAGAGATGCAACCATAAACACAGATATACAGTAATACATGATTTCTATTAATCAAAGAAATGTACAGAGACTGTAAAAATACAGAGTGAAAGACTCGCTAGAATGGTGGCAGTGTATCTCTGAGAAGAGATGTGACAGCTACTCACATTCGCAAGAAGATGATTACAATGAGGCTCTGAAGTCATTTTTACAATAAACGGGAATGAAAAAATTCCTAGACATCCAAAAACCTAACCCTAGGAGATGAAGCGCCAAAAGTCATGTGGGCCCCGTTTGGGTAAGTGAGTACATCAACTTCCCGGGGTCATAACTTTTGCATACGATCTCCGTTTTAGGCGTGTGATAGCTTGTTGGAAAGGTATCATTGAGGATATTCATTTTGGGGGCTCAATCATGCATTTGACTATCATTTAGAACCTCTATATCAAAAAACCTTCATTTAGGCCCTCAAAATGGCCTCGGAAGTTAAAACCTGCTAAAAATAGTAAATTGCCAAAATTGCCAAAAAACAGTTTTGAGCCAGTCGGAAAAGGTGGGTGGCCACCAATATCCACTTGGATCAATCCTCCCTCCTTAGGAATCAATGGTCTCCATTGCATTGAGTTCCCGGGGGAGAGGGGAAAGCGTTTGCTAAATCTGCATCTGGGTGAGCTGCTTGTATTGTTGGAGACATCACGCTGCTTGGTTTGTGGAAGTCTATCATGAACCTATTGAAGTTGAGGTTGTTAAACAAGTTGATATACATGAGAGGAAGGTGTGTAGAAGGAATTTTTGTGCTTTACTGCAACCTTGTCAACCTACTTCTGTTGGATAGAAGGTGTAGGGGGTGAAACCGTAGTGGTTGCAATGTCCTTATGTTCCCCTTTCGAACAAATTGTGAAGAAGCTTAATTTTGCAGTATGATTGCGGCACTTTTTAGGTGGAACAATAGTTGGAACTACCTCTGGTATTCTATAGAGATGACCCCCCAAAGTAACAATGACACTATAGGGTCGAGACTCATAAACATCATGGCGCTTCCACATATATGGTTGGCCCAAGAGAACATCACAGACATCCAGTGGGGAAACATCACATAATACCTCGTCCTTGAAGGGCTAGATTCCGTATGACAATCGACATTGCTGGTTGACATGAAGATATCATCCTTGGCAAAGCCACCCAATGTTGTATGGATGCGGGTGTGGTGTTGTCGACAATCCCAACTGTTTGACGACCTCTGCTGAGATGAGGTTCTTCTAGCTTCTGCTATCAACAATAAAATGTAGTAGGGTCCCCTTCACCCACATCTGTGAATGAAAAAGGCGCTCCCCCTCTTCAAGATCTATTGGTTCTTCTGGTTGAATTGTTGTGGTTGCAACAATAGCAGTGGGGTCTGCGTCGATGATCTGTCTTTTACCATTATTTTCAGAATCAGATTCTGAATCAAGGTTTGGCTCCTTGTCTTTGATCTTGTCCACCAATGACTGTTTTGAGTGACATTCATTGGTGTTGTGCCAAGGGCTTTTGTGGAACTCGCACCATTTTCTAGTGTCCTTCTTTGTCTTCCCGTGACCCTTCTTTTCCTGTGTCTTGGACTGGATTTCGGGAGACTATTTGTTTGGGTTGTCTTTGTCATACTTTGGTTGTTGCAGATTTGCAGACCCGAATTCTCATTTGTTCTGGTGCTTAAATTTCTGCTCAATTTTGACAGCATATCAATAAGCAGCACCGAGTGATGAGATGTCTAGAAAATCCATTTCAGTTTGGATGTATCTGTGTAGAGCCCCACGGTATTTCAGAACCAAATGTCGCTCGGAGTCTTTGATACCCAGCTTGGTGCACAAGGTATGGAAGGTATTGGTGAACTCCACAACTGCTTGGCCCCTCTCTTGCCTCAGTGTGGTCCATCTCATGTACTGGTCCTCATAGTTTCCAACAGGATAATACTATTCCTTTACCGCATCCACAAAACAATCCCAAGTGGGATCGGCCCCATATATTCCAGACTCCTCTGTGGAACTTTGCTCCCAGTAAGTTTCCCACCAATGTTTGACATGAGGGAGAGCTTTAAGGAGTGCGAAGGTGATCTTTTCTTTGTCAAAATAATTGTGAACAGAGAAATAACCTTCTAGCAGAGTTAACCATTTTTCTAGGGATTTTGCATCTATCTGTCCTTCAAATACAGGAATATCAAAATTAAATTGTACCTTGAAAGGCGAGGTGCCTTCAAAGTGGTCGCTTGATGAATATGCACCTAATGCTATCGGTAGGCGTTTAAGGATGTGGGAAAAATTCTCCATCATTTCGTCCCTCTGTCGCGTGAGATCTTGCTCAAGCAACAGATTGATAGGATCGTCTGCTCCGTCGATTTTCTTTTCTTCCGCCATTGAGGGTTTCTTGGGTGTGCAAGAGAGATTGTCTTCAAGAGAGACAAGCTCGAGACCCAACTTTCTATACTTGGACCTCATCGGGGACATGCACTGAAAAAAATGATCAAGAGCAGCCTACTCTGATACCACTGATCCGGATTATTTTCGGCACGAAATGAGAGCGGAGATATAATAAAGAAATGCACAAAGATATTGTAGATATTCAATAATATAACAAAAATGTATCAGAGATGCAACCATAAACATAGATATACAGTAATACATGATTTCTATTAATCAAAGAAATGTACAGAGACTGTAAAAATACAGAGTGAAAGACTCGCTAGAATGGTGGCAGCTTATCTCTGAGAAGAGATGTGATGGCTACTCGCATTAGCAAGAAGATGATTACAATGAGGCTCTAAAGGCCTTTTTACAATAAACGGGAATGCCAAACATCCTAGACATCCAAAAACCTAACCCTAGGAGATGAAGCGCCAAACATCATGTGGGCCCCGTTTGGGTAAGTGAGTACATCAACTTCCCGGGGTCGTAACTTTTGCATACGATCTCCGTTTTAGGCGTGTGATAGCTCGTTGGAAAGGTATCATCGAGGAGATTCATTTTGGGGGCTCAATCATGCCTTTAGCTCTCATTGAGAACCTATATCTTGAAAAACCTTCATTTAGGCCCTCAAAATGGCCCCGGAAGTTAAAACCTGCTAAAAATAGTAAATTGCCAAAATTGCCAGAAAATAGTTTTGAGCTAGTCGGAAAAGGTGGGTGGCCACCAATATCCACCTAGATAAGTTTTTCATACAGTTTATGCAATGCACACATCAGTTCCTTCGTTGTCTTTTCTTTTGAAATATTGAAAGCTATTGATGCTGTCAAGATCAGCCGTATCGTTCCTATTTATTTTCTGTCAAGAACCTCCCATTCTTCGTCCTTCATGGTTGTCGGCTTCTTTTTTATTCCTCCCAATGGTAGGAATAGATCCTTCTAATATAAATAATATTCCATCTACATTTTCCATAACTGGTAGTTTTGGCTGTTAAATTTCTCAACCCTAAACTTTCCATCTTTCACCATTTCTCCCACTTGAACTAGGAACCCTCTTTTCCTACTAGTTACCTTTCGCTCTAATACCAGTTGTTAGAAAAACAGGATCGTGGAGAAATAAAAAAAAAAAAAATGCAGAAATAAAACATAGAAGATACACAATACAATAGAGACACAAATATACGTGGTTCACCCAATGTGGGATATGTCCACTAGAGAAATTGGCAGGTCTTTCCTTCCTATTCTCCAGCAAAATGAAGGGATACAACCTACAACTCAACCATTGTAACTTCCTCTTCTCTCTCTCATGGTCTCCTCTCTCATAATACAATATTCACACACACATACACAACCACAATACAATTCCCTCATAAAAGAGGGTTTCCTTCTAGGGAAAAAAGACCTAACATAACTTCTACCATCAGATCTACGACCTTATAATGAATGGTCTAGATTGACTATGAAATTACAATATTTGAATTACAGAAAAGAAAAAAATTTGGCCCCCTCATGGCCAGGGGGTGTACGAATTTTGTTTCTTGTAGTTTCTTTGACCTGCATATAATCAGGAAGATAATCAATCTCCACAACCAACACATAGACACCAATCTACTAGAGAAACCAATCCCCACTGCTAAGGACCAACTTAGCAAAAGACATCAATCTCTTTGTTTGAGAAGCACCAACCTACTCTTATAGATATTCGTAGACACCATTCTATTGGAGACACCAATCCCCACCACAAAGAAGCAACTTAGCAAGAGACACTAATCTCTTCAGTAAATTTGCATCAACCTTCATCGATTCCACTTGTTACTTCTACCTTCATTAGGTTTTCTTGTTTCTTATTCCTTCACCAAGTCTACTCACTACTTCTACCTTCACCAAGTCTTCTCACTACTTCTACCTTTACCATGTTTGACCAAATTTTTAATTTTCAATTGGTAACTTTCTCAAAGCTTGTTGTTTTGGGCCTCTTCCCAAGAATGAACTTGTACAACATGCCACATATCCTATTTTTCAAATCTAATTATGAAATTGTTACCTGAGGTACTTTTGTATATGTCCTCTGTTCTATGAAATTTTGGTCATATGAAGAGTTCTAGAAAATAAGTTATAGTGAGAATGGCAAGTTGAGTTGTTTGAAACTTATCTTAGGACTATTCTGAAACCCTAAATTCCATAGAGAATATCTCATAAATTAAAGTGAACCAACATATGAAATTTGTACCACATGTACAACACGATATCTCCTCTATCTTTGCAAAATTGCAAGGTCTAAAACATCCCAGAAAATACCCCAAATACTATGGGAAAATACCCCAAACCAGGGGAAAATACCTCAAACCCATGGGTTTGAAAACACAATTTTACTTTTTACTTTTTCACATGCACCTTCTTTTTAATATACTTGTAGATATATATATATATATATATATATATATATATATATATATATATATATATATATATATATTAAATGTTATGTGTATTTTAACTCCATAATATTACATCATTGGCATCACTAATCCTTTCACAACAATGAAAATAATTCCAACATTCATGTGTTAACTTTCCCTTCGATGCTCTATATGTTTCTAGTGTGTCTCCTAACTATTTAAAAGGTGTAATATTTGATAAAAAAATCATAGTGATATCATTTTGAAGTTCTTGTGTGATTTAATGGTTATACATTGTTAAAGAATAACCTTTAAATATTTATGTACTTTTTGGGTGTATCAAGGAATACCCTTTGTTGATTACTATTCATGCACTGGATCGTATGCTTGTGAAGTGTTTGGAGAAAGGTATCAATGGAGG
The DNA here is from genome assembly GCA_009831015.1 of Picea engelmannii. Classification (NCBI taxonomy): domain Eukaryota; kingdom Viridiplantae; phylum Streptophyta; class Pinopsida; order Pinales; family Pinaceae; genus Picea; species Picea engelmannii. The sequence continues at coordinate 361,440 of ML784009.1, forward strand.
AAATAAAATGTATGCCTGCAAAATGTTTGTGGAAAGGAGTCAATGAATGAAATAAAATGCATACCTACAAAGTGTTTGTGGGAAGGTGTCAATGGCTATAATAAAATATATGCATGCAATGTGTTTGTAGAAATGTGTCAATGATTGTTATAAATTATATGCCTACAAAGTGTTTGTAGAAATGTGTGAATGGTTGAAATGAAATGAATTCTTGCATATACTTGTTGTGGGGATCTTTTGCACGTGTAAAATAGAGTGTTGAGTGTTTTGGGTTGAGTGCATGAGTTGATTTAATATAAAGACAATTTGTCTATCTTTGTTGGGTATTTTCCTTGGTTGAATCTCTTTAGATGGAAAATGTCTTGCAAGAAAAAAAATTGCATCCCTATTGGGCATAAACATTGAGCCAAGATGTTTATGGAACAAATTGATTTTGGCATTTTGCATATAATAGGGTAAAATCATGAATCTAGGTAACACTTTTGTGAGAATCGGGTCTCCAAAATTCCTAGCGGAATTTTTTCGGCCGAACAAATGTTGCTAGGAATTATGTTGGCCGAAAATTTTCACATCAAATTAAACTATACCTTGATGGCGCCCTCGAAATTCATGTACAATATTTTTCGCATGAGTTTTTTTTACTGTGGTAAGCATTTTTAGGCCAAAAGAATTCTTGGACGAAAGGTTTATTTTTAAAGGATTCCGTTAAAATCTAGGTTTCGGCTAAAAGAATATTTCGGTTGAAAACCTGAAAATGAGACTGTTTGCAGGAAACTACAAATTCTCTCCAACTTACTTTATCTTTGGAGGTAGCGGACTCCTACAAATACTCATAATTTAGTTTTGGAATTGATACCAAATTTTTTTAAATTGAATCTACTTTCATTAGATATAATTTGTTTTCATTTTCATTGTTTTTATCTAATTTTATTTAATTGTATAAAAAAATCACTGCATAATATTTTTAGGCGAGATTATGATTCAGTCAAATGAAAAATCCATATCTCTAAAAATACACCGTGGAAAATTATGGAAAATTTATACTCATAATCCTTAAATTGTTCTCTTCAAAAGGGTAATTTTAGATTTTACTTTTAAGTAAAAATTAAGATAGATACATGGTGGGGGAAAACATGTGTTTAAAATCTGTAACTTTTTCGGATTGGTCAACTTCAAAACATTCTAGAAATTAGAATATAAATTCATTAGATTCAAAACTATAGTCATCACAAAAAAAAGCCTCTGGATATTGTTACAGTGTATTTCATTTGTAAAAAAACAAAAGTTTAATAATGGATACATTGTTGGGGTGAAAAATAACTTATTATATTAACCTCCATTTTTAAGGAACATATTCTCAAACAATTTCCAAATTGACATATCAAATCTCAATAAAAAAAAATTAAAAATAGTCAGTAGAAAGCTAACAAAATTCCTCATAAGTTTTGTTTTTACAGTAAAGTAAAATTCTAAATAAAAAAAAATACTTTTCATTACCGGAAGTTGAAGAACATGTTAAAATAAAATAAAATAATTATCATAAAACAAGCAAAAGTGTTACCCATATTCATGATTTTACCCAATAGCCTTTGTGAACAGTCTTATTTTGAAATATTTCATAGATAAAATAGAGGTACAATCATAGTTTTTATCTCTTGTGGGAATGATATCTGAGATTGGATTGTTTTGATTAATGGATAGAATGTGTTGTGTCACCAAATCTCTCATGAATGGATATCATGATTGGAGTACTATCTTTGACTATTAAGAAATTCTAGTTTTGATAATTGGGCGAGCATCTCTAAATTCTTATAGTTCACAATGAAGGTTTCAATATGAGAATGCATTTGTAATGTTTGTGTGGTTGCGGGTAGCATTTATGGAGTGAATAAGAATTATGTTAGCTAGAAATTCATTTGACTATAATGGTCTAGTACTTGAATATTTGGTTGATCCATGATTAGCTAATCTAAGGGAGGATTGGTTATGAATCCATAAGGTCGATTCATGTGAATCTACAATTGAATGTCACTACATAGTTTTAAAGAGCTTGGAAATCACTTTCATAAACATGACATATGATTTAACAAATGTTGGTAATCAAACCAAGATAGCATTTTTTATATATGTATGTATTTATAGAAACACACACACACACACATGTAGAATATCATCTGATGATTTAACTAATGAATACATGGAAAATTTGTATCAGAGCTAATCATTGAGTTGGTGAAGGAAAAAATTTAGTACTCCATATCCTTAATTAGGTACAGAGGGGAATGGGTATGTTACACTATGGGAGAAGCTCTCCCAAGCCATGACACACAAAAATAGTACTAATTTTGGAAAGTCACTACCACTTGTCCTTTGCATGTTCTTTGTTCCTATAATCATCCTCAAAATTTGCATATGCCCCAATACCATCTATATTATAATTAATTATATATCATTACGAATATAATCTTCCTAAAATGATTTTTATAGTATTCTAGGTATTGCATTGTACAATGGAGGAAAAAAATTGTGTTTATCTATCAAGCAAGGATTAATAAGAGTTCATCATAGAAACATTATTCTTGTCCTTAACTTTCAAAATATTTTTGTTTACATATGAATTTTATAATTAATTTAATATAATTTTATAATATATTATTTGAAACTTGGT
>ML784009.1:383827-433149 GCA_009831015.1 Picea engelmannii
ACCGGACCCTCCAGCCTCCTTATTCCCATACATATCAGGATCTTTGCCTCGATGGGTTACTTGCATCAGAAGGTCAGTTATCCTAGTTTGGTTCTCATTCATTTTCTATAGATTCTTATCAACTTTCTTCAAGGTTTCAGAGATTTCGGCCTGTCCCCTTCTGTTGGTTTCCTGATACTCATCCAACTGTCGAACCAATGTGCTTTCTGTGCGGTTCATGTTTTGCTGGAACTTACCAAATTCGGTTACTAAGAGAGCCAAGCCCTGACCCTTCCATTTCTGCCTCTCTTTCACTGTTGTTTTTCTTCCTCCAACCCATAACAATTCCCCTGTACTTATGCATGCACCAATCTCTCCATAGGTTTGGAGGATCGAGGCTCTGATACCACTGTAATGATCCCAAGCCAAATTCTTTCTTGGAATCACTAACTACTACTAATTTATTGAGTTATTAAGTGCATACAAGATTCATCAACACATGGAGATCACAATATATTCAAGATGTAGAAGCACAAGAAAAGATCTGACCTTTTTATTATGAGCAATGTAAGATTAATACAATAGATGGCCAATCTGGCATAAACCTCAGATGGTCGTACAAGCAATTGATATGAGCTGCTAAAAAATTCTCCCGACAATACAAAATAAGCCTCCAAAGGCTGGATATACAATGAAGACTGAATCAAGCAGATCTGAGTTGTACTAATGCTCAACCTCCAAGCTGGAAAGTGCCACGTCCTACTAGAATGTTGAAGCCCTCAATAATTCTTCCCTGCTACCAAAAGTGTCCAATCATCCTGAGAAATATGCCAAATGATAGATCGGGCAACTGTAAGGACAACCCAGATGTCCAAATTCCCAAATCCACTCTCAAACCCCGTAGATCTGAATTCCTCCACTGAATGGTGCACCCCACTAGATCACTGAAACCCTAGCTGGTTCAGCCCTGATGAAGGAGGCCTCCAAATGCTCTGAAACTCTCCAAGAATATAAATCGGGCTATGAGAATCTCGTGGGAGAAGTTTCAGACTCATATCTCAAGTAGATCTCCCTAGATCTGAGTTTTACTGAATCACAGGACGTCCCCTATGGCTCCAAGACGTCCCAATCTGCAGACAAATGTAGAATGATGATAAACCCCAGAAAATCCCTCAAACTGATGGTCCTGCCCCTGCAAACAAAACCCAACTATTGGAATGGCCCCAGGCCCTCAGGATAAGTTGGATTGAACCTCCCTCTAGATGATGGTGCGTCTTTGCTGGAAACACAAGAACAGTACGACCTTCTACCTTCTGAAGCACTAGATGGAGATGGGCTGAGACTAGAATGGTGTGGAGGAGTCCTCCATCCCCGAGACCAAGTTGCAGAACAAGGTGAGTGGATATTTCACCACTGAGTTGCTCACAAGGGTTTGTACAGCAAAAACCCCAAGTTGAATGCTCAAGAGCAATAACAAATGCTAATCCGAAACTAGAATGAGTAATAGGTGCGCCCCAGCCTCTTACTTATACTTTTCCTTCTAATTCTCTGTTGAATTAGGTTAACTCCTAGGGTTAATCTTCTATTCTTCAGTTGAGTTATCTTTTACTCCTTTATCCTTTTCCTTTCTTAAGTCAACTTAAAAATATAACTTTTAACTTCTTGAATTCCCCCCCCTAGTGTGAGACTATGACCTAGTGAGGGTGCCCAGGCCACTGAGTCTCCTCATCACCTCTCTAAGAGGTGGGGGACATTACATTTTCCAAATAAAAAAAAACTAAAATAAAAAAATAAAAAAATCATTGACCTATCACAATTTACATTAGTTTTAAATTGACATGAATAAACCCCAATTTATCTCACAAGCCAAACCATGTAATTAACATTATATAGAATGGAATAATGTGAATGTATGCAACTATTACATGTATGTATGCCAATAAAGAAGACTACTTTAAAATTCAATTCAATATTCCTGAGTAGATATTAATTTAATTTTAAAATAATCATGTCTTTCAGATAAAAGGAATTTGGAAATCTAAACATATAACCATTGTAAAATAACTTAACTAAGATAAACATATTCCAATGGACATAAATTCATTCCATTCACCATTAGTGATCCAACCTAATGAATATCAATATAGTCAAATTGGAAAAATTGAATCCAATAAGATATAAGTTTATTAGTTGCAGTCAAGGAGATTTCTATGGAAATCTAAAAAGCGTTGGAAATGTGAAAGAAGGGGTTGATATGTTATTGATTTATGGATAGTCATTTTCCAGTTCGGAAAATAGTCAAAGATGGGAATTTCCTTTCCAGTTTGGAAAGTGGTTCAAGATTTTTGATAGGCAGGCATTTTCCAGTTCGAAAAATGATCCAGATCAGACAATAATTTTCGTAATGAAAATGGTCAGATAGATTGTTGATGTACCATAGACAACAATTCTCCTTCGTCATTCTTCTTGGTAGTCACTCTGAGTAGTGGTCCAGTAGAATGGTCCGCCTCGTTGGGAATTCATTCTTTCTAAGATCACAGTTGTGGGCAGTTTCGAAGAATGGTCCTCTTTTTGAGAGTGGTGCAGAATAGTCATTTCCATAGGAAATGGTCCAGACAGTCATTCCCTAGGGAAAACACTACTTCTCCAAGTTGCACTGTGATTAGTGTCGGAGGAATGACCCAGTTAGGTGAATGGTCCATGTTGAAAAATCAAGGACACGCATTCCCTAGGGCAGACTCATTCTCTCTAGGTTGCACTATGATTAGTGTCGGAGGAATGGACCAGTTAGGTGAATGGTCCAAGCTCAGAAATTAGGGACAAATATTCTTTTATGCTTGAGAAGAATAGTCCAGATAACCTGTAGTTGATGTTTTACTTTATGAGGGCACATGCTCTTCCTGATCTCATAGATGTGAGTGGAAGAATGGCTCAGATGACTCAGTTTGTATCATGATATTGTTATGCAGGTTGATATCAAATGATATGATTGTTGTGGAGACTGTATGTCTTTGGACAGTAGTTGTATGCTACTGTGGTGGATGTGTTCCACTGGTTGTCACTATGTGTCACTGGTTAGTAGCTGTGTGCTACTAGGTGTGGTTGTGTACCACTGGATAGTAGTTGTGTACTACTATGGATCGACACAATTGTGTTCTATTGAATGGCATTGCTCTGATTTCCGTGGAGACTACCATTAGTGTTGGAGATGATTTCCAGCTAGATTGATAGTCAGTATGTTGATGGATAGGCATTCTCCAGGTGGAGAATGGTCTAGGCAAGAAAAATTGTTGGTGTACAAACATTCTCCCTATGGAAAATGGTCCAGGACAATCATTCTTATAGGACTTATGTCCGTATTACAATAATAGTCCTTGTAGCCCATGGCGTGGCTTTCAACATCTGTTGTAACAATTATTCTTCTAGGACATATGTTTGGATTAGAAGAATGGTTCTTATATCTCTATAGAGTGAGTTATTCAACATCATGGCCGACTACTCAGATAGATTATGGCTTCGAGAGATGATGCAATTGATGTTATCAGATACTGATAGTGATGATGTTGCTCATGAGTTGATCTACGTGATCATGAGATAGCCTATGTGGCTATGATGATGCTACCAGTTGAATGGTCTGTTTGTGCTCAAGACCATTGCCTTTAATACCTCCCTAGCTAGGAGGGAATGTTGATATTATGGTAGTTGTAGGAGGTATTAACCTCTACGTGTAAGCTTTATGAGACTAGAATATTCTGAGAAGCAATAGAAACCTTAAAGCATTGGATAATAACCCTAGAAGACAAGTCTGCTCTAGATATTAATTAATATTGAGTTATTAGTCTCTAGGAAGAGAAGTCAACCAATTCAAGTGAGTTTGAGCACTATAAATAAGAGGGCGCTAAAGCTCATTTTCTACTCACTCTCATATTAACTGAGTAAGACCAGTGGTGCGCAAGTTTGGAGAGGCTTGCAGCTGCTGCAACTGACATTTTTGGTTTTGGCTTGAAATTTGTCTTGGATATGGTTTGGAATTTCTTCTTGGTACGCTAGCTCTGGAGAGAGGTACACTACCTTGTTTGGCGATTGGTTCTAGGGTTTGCTTAAGGAATTATTCTCTATGTCAAGGTTAAGGTGCTGAGGGATGGCATTTGTGTCTATGGTTGGGTGACAATATTCAGATATTGTCTATCCATGTCCTATGTGGAAAAATCACCACACATCATTGATCCCTTCTCTATGTTGGAACCGTCGTTCTTCCTGTGTTGAAGATATGGAGTACGGTCTTACAATCTACGTTTGATTGCTGGTCAAAACTTGACGAGTACTGGCTATTGTTTTTAATCCAGAAACCATAATTATTGTTGTATTTCGCGTACATTCTTTTGAAATTTGTAGCATGGAATCAGTCGTATCTATCCAAGCCACAGACGAATTTCAAATTGACTAAGAATGTTCTGAGTTATTGAACTCTGTTATTTCCAGCGACCTTCCAACAGAACAATGGATCAGTACAAGGTTATCAAGGAATTGGGATGTGGCACTTACGGGATGGTGCGCAGGGAAATTAAACGCTCCACTAATGAGATTGTTGCCATTAAGGAATTGAGGACCGAGTATTACTCTTGGGACGAATGTATGAATCTTCCTGAAGTAAAGTCTCTTCGCAAAATGAATCATCCTAATATTGTTAAGCTGAATGAGGTTATCAGAGAAAATAACCACTTATATTTTGTTTTTGAGTACATGGAATGCAATTTGCACGAATTAATAGAAGATCGACATAATCCTTTTACAGAATCTGAAGTGCGGAACTGGTGCTTCCAATTGTGTCAAGCGATCGCCTATATGCACCATCATCGATATTTTCATCGCGATCTTAAAATTTTCTGGTGAACAAACATGTTATCAAAATTGTTGATTTTGGTCAAGCACGAGAGGCCTCCTCGCTATTGCCGTTTCAAACATGTCACAACACTTTGGTATCGTGCTCCTGAAGTTCTGCTCCGTTGTTGATATGTGGGAAATGGGTGCGATCATGGCAGAACTTTTGACCCTTTGTCCTCTGTTTTCGTGGATATAGCGAATTAGATGAGATACACAAAATATGTAGTGTGATTGGTAGCCCGAATCAACAAACTTGGTCTCAGGGATTAAAGCTTGCAACTTCTATGCAGTATCAATTTTCACAGCTTATTGAGAGTCATGTTTCGACTCTGATACCAACTGCAAGCCCGAAGCCATTGATCTCATCGCTTCACTTTGTGCATGGGATCCAAACAAGAGGCCAACCGCAGCTGAATCGCTTAAGCACCCATTTTTTCACCTGTATATACCACCTCCTCTCAGAGTAAGAGAACCAATACTAGAGCATCAATTTTTACCGAATAAATATAAGAGAGCCTATGAGGAAAAACCTGTTGGGCATAAATTCGAGGTGCCTTCTCATCTGTTTAGGGTTTTTCTTGCTTTCCTGAATATTCTAGTCTCGTCAAAGTTACACTTAGAGGTTAATACCTCCCACAGCTATTATAATATCACCAGTATGCAACATCATTATCATAATTAATCTCACCATAATATAAGACATATCAATAACAATGACAAGACATCCTACACTTGTATACATCATCAATCATAATATGAAACTAATCTATGGCAAGATATTCAACACATGTGCACAAGGTATCCAACTCATGTGCACATCATCAATCATAATAAGAACCAATCATTGGCAAGGTATCCAACTCATGTAGACATCATCAATCATAATAAGAACCAATCATTGGCAAGGTATCCAACTCATGTAGACATCATCAATAATAATATGAAACCAATCAATGGCAATGTAGCAAAGCATATACACATAATCTATAATAAAATAATAATATGAAACCAATCAATGGCAATGTAGCAAACACATGTACACATAATCTATAATAATATGAAACCAATAAATGGAAAAACATTCAACATATACACATCATAAATCATTATTTCAAAGCAATCAATGGCAAAACACCCAACACATGTATAAATCGTCCAATGTTAAGGTATCCAACACATGTATACATCTTTCACAATGTCATGTCAAGGTGTATCAAACACATGTATACATCATAACATGAAACCAGTGATCAATAACAAGGTATCCAACTCTTAATATAAAAAGATAATTATAATAATTGAAAGTAGCTAATCACATGTTACCAATAATACAAAATTCATAAACAACTAATCATGAAGGAGAGATCAACTACTATCAACAAAGTATGGTACTTAGTAACCATCCCCTAGTAAAGGGGGTGTTACAAAACAAGAATCAACATGCTTATTAGACTCCAGAGTGACGTGTAGATGTGTTAGATGATGGTAAATGAATTGACTGGTGTCGCCAACTAGCTCCCTGAATGTTGGCTCACTCCGGGTGATCCACATGCGACCTAACATTCAGTTTTCCTATTTGAGGTGTACCCATTAGAATTGTTGATAAATCCTACAGAGTTGTTAAATATATCAGTGTGTGACTGTACACTGCCAGTTGTCCTGGCTAGCTATACGAGTTAGTTAGGATCTCTTATTTTGTTTCTTGATTTTCTTGAGCCTATTTAGCTCAACTCTTTTCCCTTTTAGAATATACTCAATAATATACTCAACACTATTGCGCTCTACTCATCTTCTTGTTTTCCATTTTGTATATTCTTTACTTCACATTTTTTCATGGTATCAAAGCTTCAGACGTAAGCCTCTTCACATATTCTGGAGAGCAAATCGATCCTAAGAAGCACAGGGACACAAGTTTCTTTACAAATCTTGGAGAATAGTTTGCAGTCCGAAGTTCGCTCAAAAGATCGTTGCAAACAGCAAGCGCGAAGAAGCAAAAGGACACAACGTTTAAAGAATCTTCGAGAATAGTCCACAGTCCACTAAAGGAGCATGGAGACAAAAGTTCGCTCAAAATATCGCTGGAAACATCACAGTGCATGGAGGCAGACCTGCAGAAGGAGAAACAATGGACACAAAAAAATTAAAGATCAATTAGCTTTTAAAGAATTCGTGAAAGATTCACGAAATTCCTTCTTAAGAAGAAAGTCTTTGCAGATACAGAAAAAGACAAGCTCAACAGCCATAAGATCAGCCTTGCGAATAGATCTGAGCCTTTAATCAAGCTCAGAAAGGACGACAAGCCAGCAGGAAAGGAGATTTTTTTCTTATCCGTAAGATCTCAGCATGAGCAAGCTTAGACGTCAGATCAAGCAAAGATTAAGCCATGACCGTTAGATCTCATCGTAGAGAAATCGATGGTGAGGAGGCATTGCGGGGATTAGAGAGGAAATTAAAGCGCAAGCAAGTTGTAAGCATGAAATCACTCGGGATCGTTGATCTTGTCAGATCAACAGATCAACGATGGATATTGATCCCACTATGGACAAGCATCTTTGCTTTGCAGAGATTGGAAAAGAGATTAAAGAGTGAGCGATTTGAGTCTCCGCAATCACTTGTGGTTGTTGATCTTCAAGCAACTGGCATGCATTTGGTCAACTCATACTCCAGGAGGAAGCCAATAAAGGCTAAGGAGTAAATCTGTCCCAAAGGTCCGAAGAGTCGAAGTAGATCCAAAACGTCGATCGAAGTGGACATGTGGCAGGAGATCCTGAACTTCAGCGATAATCACTTCGGAAGAAAGAAGGATACGAGAAGCCATAACTCCCAAAGGCCCGAAGCCTAGAGTTGATTTGGATCATCCATCAACAAAGACACGCAGCACTAGATCCCTCACTTCAGAGACTTAGCACTCCGGAAGGTCTTACGGAGCGAGATCTACCCGAAGTCCCGAAGTAAATCTGAGCCCTTAAAGGTTGTGAACAAGCGTCGAAAAGCTGTCACTTTGGAAGATTAACACTTCAGAGGTTTGAAGTGTCATCCACCTTGTAACACCCAAAGCCCAAATTCTTGAAGTATTTGTGGACCGTTGATCTCAAATCAACGAGGATCGTTGATCCATACTAAAGGCTAGAAAGGAATATCACCCAAATCTCTGAAGTAATTGAGGATCGTTGAACTCAACTCAATGAGGATCGTCGATATTTGGAATAAGACCGTTATTATGCCATTCATCTATTCGTAGAAATTGAGACCTTCAACATCGAAACTCCTAAAGCCCGAAGACTTGGAGCACCTGGATCTCACCCCACGGTCACATGAGAAGCTAAAATTCATTTTTTTTTACTCTCTAGTAAACTCAGAAATCCCAATTCCTCCATTAGAGGGGCTACAGTTGCTAAAGAAGTGGTCATCCCCGTGTTTTTCGGCCCGAATTCACACAGAGGATTTTGCGGAGCTGGTTTCGACACAGGAAACAGGTAAGCACGCAAAACTCTAACAATTTTTTTTGTTAAAGTTTTTTTAAGATGGCCACCTCCAGCAATTTAGGACCAACTCAAGGACCGATTCTTCTTGGAAAGAACTATGAGTTTTGGTCTCTTAGAATGAGATCCTTCTTGCAAGCACAAGAGTGTTGGGATCCAGTGGATCTTGGATATATGGAACCAAATTCAGCAAACCTTGCTGCCATGACCAAACAACAAAGAACTGCTCAGGCAACACAAAAGAATAGAGAGAATAAGGCAAAATTATGGATTCAAAACTCAGTGGATGACTCGATTTTCTAAAAAATCACAGGCATTTTTACTTCTAAACAGGCCTGGGACATCCTTAAATCATCCTACAAAGGAAATTATAGAGTCAAAATAGTCAAACTGCAAACCTTGAGGACGCATTTTAAGACTTTAAAAATGACAGAATCTGAAAACATTGATTAGTTTATGACCAAATTCATGGGAATTGTAAACCAAATCAGATTGGTTGGTGAAGCCATCCCTAATCAATGAATTGTTGAGAAAGTCCTCAGAATTTTACCAAAGAAATTCGAAATGGTTGTTATAGCTATCCTTGAATCCAAGGATTTGTCAAATTTTTCAACAAATGAATTAATGGGCTCTCTATTGACACAAGAAACCAGACTTTATCTCGAAGATGAGTCAACAACAAATGCCTTCAAGACTCAATTCTCCTTCAGCAGAGAGAGAGGCAAAGGAAGAGGCAAAGTTCACCCAGGAAGAGGGAGAAGTCCAAGTAACCATCACTTAAGTGAAGGTCACAAACAACATAACCAGAATCAGAATTTCCAAGGTCACAGACAACAAAACCAGAATCAGAACTTCCAACCTCAAAGAGGCAGAGGGATCTAAGATAAAATGTCAAATCAAGCATTGTTGGCAGGCAATTCACATTTTTATGTTGTCCTTATAAGCTGCCTACACCAGAGTTTCGCAAACTTTGATTTTCGTCGCAACCTTTCCGACAAAATGACATTATTGTTTTATATGAGTTTGCACACTTACCTTGGTTCTTGTTTTCATGACTATAAGCATGAAAACATTGGTTTTCGAAGTTACATTAAAATCGTTACTGGATTGTTGCGATCATTCTTGTCGATATGCCCATTGTGTTTCCAATTTACTCATCATTATACAGTTGGCAAGACCCCTTGACCTGTACTCATTTGGCATTCTTTGATTGATTATACAGTTTCGCTTCATGAGTGATTGAGTTTGTGATGCATTGGTGATTGGATTTATATGTTCTTTGATCGATTCACTTGACACATTGGTTTCATAAAAATGCATTTGTGTTGTGGCAAGACCCTTGGTATAAATCATTTCATACAACACATAGTTCATATAAATTAAACCCTTGGTGTGATTTTGATTTATTGCTTTGGTTTTGAAACTATAACTTTTGTTCGCGCGAATGTTTAATCCACTTACCATTGATTTCATTGGTTGATTGAATGGCATAATTGTTAACCTATACAATAGAGGGTTGAATAGCTATTTGCGTCGGCGGTTGTACTGTAGATATGAATGTTTTGCATGTAATGAATTAGCTCCACCACCTTCGCACGATATGTCATTAATGTCTTTCCCCTATCCCTGTTTCACCTTGGCTAGTTTCGGTTAAGCCTGTGAGCGTTCTGCCCATGCGTAGGCTGTGTTCAAACCCTGGCCCGTTCACATCACTCACTGTGTGTTCCTGTCTATGGCACTGGTGGTGCGGATAGAGCCAAATGATATTCAAGCTCTGTTACTGTTCGACGATGCCCGTAAGGATTTAGAGGACAGTGGTTGGCTCACTTTTATACAGAGGTTCAAGGGCTTCAACCTTACGGTTTCACAACAATTCACCCTCACCTTTGATGGGTGTAGGGATAAAGTAGGTGACATTCATCTTGAACTCAATGAAGAATTCATAAGCTTTGCTACAGGATTGGCAGCCACAGGCCAATGATGGTTTAAAAACTCCAAAGTCGACAAAGTGTTGTGGCCTTTGCTATTCATATCACAAAAGGTTACATCCTGTGACAAAGGTATGCCTATTTCCACACTTAAACCCAGGTGGCACGATCTTTTGATAATGGTTAAACAATTTGTGACCTGTGAAGGTCGGTATGGATTGGTTTTTCTTTATCACCTTCGACTATTAATGAATTTCATGGGCTATCCATTGAACATGCCATTTTACTTCCTGTGTAGTCTTTACAAAATGGCTAAGAGATTCAAACGCGAGAAGGTTGATAGCAGCATGTTTCACCATGGCTTGATTAGACTCATCGTCGTTCACCATTTAAACCTTCACAACGATAATTGGCAAGCCTTTCTATCTCAAAATGGCTTTGAGTCTGTCCAAATCGACAATTCTATGGTCAGTGAGACTATGGTTGGGCCACCCGTACCTTTCCATGTCCTACTTCCCCCTGCCAAACCCTCGATATGCCCTGACATCAACCTACCTGACATCAGAACAGACAAGACTCGGGCTATTAAGAAGCCCGTGAGTAAGAAAGTTAAGGGTAATCCTACTGTCGACAGCAAGGGTAAGAAGAATGCTCGATTGATATCGAGACTTGCCCGGAATAAACCTAAACCAAACGTCGATCAAAAGCCCATAGTTATGAGTGAGGACTCGGACTTCGATATCAAGCATTTCCTAGCTGAAGAGTACCCTTATTCCCATGGCCTATGTTCCGAGCAACCCTATGACTATGTTTCTAATTTACCCACGTGCCTAAAGAACAACCCTAACTACCCAGGAATCAAGCTACATAATGAAACCCTCGATGATTTAAACAAACCCTCGCCTGTAATTTCGAAGCCCGAACAGACATCATGTATCCAATGCAATGTGTGGATAGAGCGCTACTATACCGATGTTCCCTTATTACAGTCAAAGATCAAATCATTGGAAAACCAAGTTACAGTACTGTTGAGAGAAAGGGACAAGTTTCAAGCTAATGACAAGAAACAGAAAACCACTGGTTCGATCATCTTTAGGAATGTCGAATTGCCAACAGCCTTCGTCAATTCCAAATTATCATGACCGAGTTGTTTTGTGATTATCCAGGTATGAATTTCAATATCATTTTCGTTTTATGAATTTCTAGGACTAATATAATGAATTGGGTTTTGGTTTTCAGCTAGCTCTATTCATTATTCGAAATGACTCTGTCATAGTTTGATTATCAAAAACGGTTATGTTGTGGATCCTGTACAGTAGATTCATTTTATTAAAGTCAAATATGGTTATGATTTGGTTATGCGATTTGGTCATGCCCAGTTTAGCAATTGATTGGTTTTCACTTGGCTTGATTCGTTTTGAATAATTATGTTGGTTTGAATTAACCAAATCAAAGGGGTTTTCTTTCGCTTGGATTTTGTTTGTATCTGACCTGTACAAGAAATTTTTGATGCTAAAATTATAACACGGTTATGTTTTGATTTAATACGATTTTGTTGTGGTTGGATGTCATTGGCTCTGATTTAGTTCTTATGATTTGATTTTGAAACGATTTCGTAAGATTGAATTGGTATGATCTTTTATGAGTATAATGTATCATTATTAGGGATTGGTTTGATAAATACAATGTAGTCTATTAAATTAGAAAAACGTCTCTGTTTTGTATTGAATTAACATTCTCATTTGGATTTGGATTACATTCGACCTGTGCAAAAGATCTATTCGCCAAAATCATGGAACTATGTTGATTCATAACGATTGTGTCAAACCCAAACTATTTCGATTCGTTTTGATTTGATTGTTGCGTGTCTTGAGTTAACACGATTGTTTGTATGAGTTTGATTGATATCGAAAATAGATTTGATGTTGTTGCATTGGTTTTGATTTTCAAAAACGATTTTGTTAAGCTCAGATCGACATATTTCGTCTCTGTTGAATTCGTATTCCGTTAAGACAGATCGACATATTCCGTTTTGAAATTGATTCAAGTGATGATTTTGTTGACTATCAATAGATTCTGTCTGCTCCTAATTGGCAATAACAAACATTTGACAAATCCTACATATCCTGTTATCAACTGATTAATTCATTTACGATTTCATTTGTTTCAATTTACATACCAGTTTTCGTTTGGTTTGCAAATAGCATGATTGTTTGTATATGTTAATACAGTTATATCAATTTGAAAAATGATCCTGTTGATTTCGTTTGGATTCGACAATGATTTTGTTGATGGCTGAAGCAACTATTTGTGTCGATTTCAATTGGTTCATGAAAATAATTTCATTGTTGTCGAATTATCTGAGAGATTCTGTTTACCCGAATTGGTGATAACGAATTAAACAGAGTGCATCCATCTCTGTTATCATTTGGTTGAATATGATTTAGTTTGTTTAATTTGCATACAAGTGTCGATTTGAATGATGTTTTTAGCAATCAAATATTGTTCAATAGTTTGAATATATTTTTTAAGATTCGAATTGATTTTGAAATGATTATGTGTTCAATTTAGACCAACTACATAATCGCAAGATTCTGTAGCTAGTCTTAGAAATTAGATTTTTGTCAATTTTATTAATAAAATATCCTCTAATATTGTCTATTCTTGTCCTTGTTCAGGTACATACGAATCACCATGATCAATTGGGCATGTTCTAGCAGTTTGGGAGATACTTTGGATATGCTTTTATTTTAGGTTGTTAGTTTAGTCAGACTTGGGAGATTATCTCCAGATTTCCTGTAAACTGTTTTGATAATTCCCACAGGGATGTTTTACCATGTGGGAAGGTCTTTAAATACTTGTTAATTTTTTGTAATAATCATCATCTTCACATTGGAGAGAACCATACTATGGATTTATGATACAGACTGGGATGAAAGTTGGTGTCTTGTAACATCTTTCGCTTTCAATATATCAAACTTTTGTTTCAGGTTTTATTCATGTCAGTTTGCAGTCGGTTATAGACTACTTTAGCTATCGTAATTTATTGCATTTTGATGTGATTTGATTCAATGTGTTATCCATATCTGATCTCTCCTATTTTAAAAGTACAACAATTATTTCGTTTCAGTTAATGAATCACATATTCCTCTTCTTCGTTAATTGAATCGTTTTGTACAAATCCTTGCACACTGATTTATCTAAATGTGATGATTTGTAAATTATAAGATTGTTGTAACTTTTTATGTCTTGTTTGTTCTGTTATCTATACCCAAAAGAGCACTGCTGCTTATTGTTTACTAGAATCTTGCAGAACATTGATGTGGGTTTCCTCCCATCAAACAACTTAACTGGATTCTTTACACAGGACAAATTGGAAAGAATTATTACAGGTTAGTTTATTAGTGTTATTTAAGTAGTTTAGATAGATAGATGTATAGCTTAGTTTTGTAGTTAGAGTTAGTATTTTAGTTGCTTAGTTTAGATAGTTAGTCTTTATTCTATTTCTTTCTCATAAAACTATAAAAATAAAATAAAAAATTCACTGTCTTAGGACAGTTTACAATTGATCTTTGCAGGTTTTCTTCTAAATCTGTAACTTGTAAATATTGTACATTTGTGATTAAGATTTAAGTCTGTTAGTAGTTAGATGTTTAATTCTGTAGAGTTATTATAGTAGTAGATAGTAAATTGTATATATATAGTTTAGATTAGTTTATTAGTTTGTTTTTATTGTTATTTTATTTTATTTTTAGATTAGTTTATTTAGAGTAGTTTTCTTTTGTTTCCTTAGGACTTAGATCAGCTAACGGAGTCGCTAAACCCGTCAGGGTGGGCTATCCCAAACGGCTTGGGTTATTTAGACAACCCTCGACCGAATCCACTCTTCCAGTTGGCGAGCGTTCAATTTCGCCCGTCAACAAGCATACAATACTATTACTATAAGAAGTTTGGGCACTGTGAATTTGAATACCAAAAGAAGCAAGAAGATCAGCTCTCAGTCAGAGCACATGTCTCAAATCATGAAGGAGAAACCTCATATGGTATGTTTATCTCATTCCACAAGACTGAAGAACAACATAAAGATCTCTGGTTGTTGGACAGTGGATGCAGCGATCACATGATAGGTAACAAATATTTACTCTCATGTATTGATTCTTCAATTTCATCTGAATATCACACTTGGAAATGATTCTTTAGTCAAAGTTCAAGGAAAAGGAACTGTTCCTATTCTTACTAAACAAAATGTAAATAAAGACATACACAATGTCTATCATGTTCCATATCTGATACATAATCTATTAAGTGTAGGAAAACTAATTGGACATGGCTATAAGGTACTTTTTGAAGGAGCATCATGTAGGATATATGATTAAACCCCCAGCAAAAAATTGATTTCTGAAATCCACATGACCGGGAATAGAATGTTTCCCCTGACCTTCAGAACTGCAAATTTGATCCATTCATATGCAAAAAGTGCATCCACCCCCAATGAAACTATGGTTTGGCATACAAGATTTGGACACCTACCCTTCGAGAGTCTAAGTTTTTTACATAAGCACTCCATGGTCAAAGGTCTACCTGTCTTCAAAGAGAAAAATCCCCCATGTGAGTCTTGCATACTTGGAAAACATAAGAGAACTAGTTTTCCACAGTCCTCCACTCAAGCCAAACAACACCTAGAGCGAGTTCACACTGACGTATGTGGACCAATGCAAATAGAGTCAATAGGTCGTAGCTTTTATTTTCTAATGTTTATTGATGACTTTAGCAAGAAATATTGGATCTATTTTCTCAGACACAAATCTGAAAGTTTTGCAAAGTTCAAAGAATTCAAAGCTGGAGCTGAAAAACAAAGTGGCAAATATGTAAAAGAACTCAAGTCAGACGGAGGAGGAGAATACAGCTCCAAAGAATTTGCAAATTTCTGCAAATCATAAGGCATCATCATGCAAACTACAGCCAGGTATACTTCACAATAGAATGGAGTGGATGAAAGGAAAAATCAGTCAATAATGAACATGGAAAGAAGCCTACTCAAAGAGAAATGTATGTCAAATACATTTTGGGCTGAAGCAATAGCATGCTCAGTTTATCTTCTATATAGATCTCCAACCACCAGTCTCAAGATGAAGGTCCCTCAAGAAGCATGGAGTAGGACAAAGCTAAATGTTGCTCATCTAAGGACATGTGGATGTATAGCATACGCTCACATACCTTCCAAATTAAGGAAGAAAATGGATGATAGAAGTGAGAAATGCATCTTTACTGGCTATAGTGAAACATCAAAAGCTTACAATCTCTACAATCCAATCTCAAAGAAACTGATTCTCAACAAAGATGTAAATTTTTTTGAAAATCAGTTCTGGAACGATTATGAAAATCAGCCAATGGAGAGTCAAGATCCACTGCTGTCACATCTTGAAGACACAGATAATTTAGGACAACAAACGCATCAGCCTGCTCTTCCGAGGCTGCAGGTACAAGGACAATTTGAAAGTTCTCAAGATAACTCAACTTCCAACATAAACTCTTCCTCTAAACTTCCAAATTAGAGAACTCGAAGTTTGAGAGAAATCCATTAGCAGTTGGATGACATTGATCAACACAATCTTTTTGCAGTAATGTCATGTCAACCGACATCTTTTAAAGAGGCAACTAAGGAGCCACATTGGGTTCAAGCAATGAACCAAGAGATTGACTCCATTGAGAAGAACAAGACATGTGATCTTGTTGATCTTCCCATACACAAGAAAAGAATTGGTGTCAAGTGGGTTTACAAAACTAAACTTAATGATAATGGGCAAATTGAAAAGCGTAAGGCAAGACTTGTTTCCAAAGGACTCTCACAACAACCAGGTATTAATTATGGTGAAACTTTTTCTCTAGTAGCAAGATTGGACATTGTAAGGACTCTCTTAGCCATAGCAGCTCAACACAAATGGCAAGTATACCTCAAGTCAAATTTCCTAAATGGTGTCTTAGAAGAAGAGGTCTATGTGGATCAGCCACTTGGATTTGAAGTCAGAGAGTAGCCAGCCAAAGTATATCGATTGAAGAAAGCCCTGTATGGATTAAAGCAAGCTCCAAGAGCTTGGTACAACATAATTGACTCTTACCTGATCAAAAGTGGTTTCAGCAGAAGTCAAAATGAGCCAACTCTTTACACCAAAACTGATCAGCATGGTAAAATTCTGATTGTATTTTTATATGTTGATGACATCATATATACCGAAAATCTTGAGTTAACCAGTTTTAAACATGCCATGCAATCTGAGTTTGAGATGACAGATCTTGGCATAATGAAATATTTTTTGGGGATTGAGGTTGATCAATCATCCAAAGGCATTTTTGTCTATCAGCAAAAGTATGCAGCAAACATCATCAAAATATTTTGCATGGAAGACTGCAATCCAGCAGAAACTCCTATACCCCTAGGCACAAAATTGAGCAAGAAAGATGAAGGCCTTATAGTGGACACTACTCTGTACAAAATTTTAGTAGGCAGTTTGTTGTATCTTACAACAACTAGGCCTGATATTATGTATGCAGCCAACCTTGTTTGTTGTATCTTTGATAACCTTGTACTGATCCATTGTTCTGTTAGAAGGTCACTGGAAATAACAAAGCTCAATAGCTCAGAACATTCTTAGTCAATTTGAAAGTTTTCCGTGGCCTGAACAGATACGACGGATTCCATCCTACAGCTTTAAAAAGAACGTACGTGAAATACAACAATAATTATGGTTTCTGGATTAAAAACAATAGCCAGTACTAGTCAAGTTTCGACCAGCAATCAAACGTAGATTGTAAGACCGTACTTCCATATCTTCGACACAGGCAGAACGACGGTTCCAAGAAGGGATCAATGATGTGTGGTGAATTTTCCATTGAGTAGGTTAACTATGGAACATAATACCAGTTTTTCATGGAAAAAAATGGGTTTGAATTGGGTCAGATTTTCAGGGATAGTCTGAGTTTTTTATGGATCAAAGTTTCAACTTTACTTTAGGGTTTTTGCTCTATTTTAAATCAAATCAGATGTTCATAAAATCAATCAAAATTCTAAATTGACAAGAAATTTAAAATAAAACTACCTAAAAACCTACCCACAATTATGACATAAATAAAACATATATCCAGTAAGAAAGAGTATCACCACAAGTATGGCATGGGTATGACATGAATAGGACATATATCCAGTAACAAAGAGTGTCACAACTTAATTGAGTGACCAAACCTTCACACATTATCATTTCCATTTTGTTTCTATTTACAGGTCTCTTTAGTCCAATGTTTGATTCTTCTACCCTCTAATGACAAAAACCGGCATTTTCATACTTATATGCTCACCAAATTTTCAGTTTTGTTATACACCGAACAACATTTGACATACAAATCATAGTTGATTAGAGAGATGCACGTCCTATTCTACTCCTGGTTTTGTGTCATGAACTCAACTTTCAATGTAAAATCACAAAGCATCTTGGTGCATTGAGTATAGGGTTGTTCAAGAGCACATCGAAATCACAGTTGATTAGAGATATGCACATCCTATTCTCCTCCTTGTTATGTGTCATGAACTCTTTAACTTTCAATGTAAAGTCACAAAGCATCTTGATGCATTGAATATAGGGTTGCTCATGAGCACTAAAGGAGGGAGAAGGTCACATCAAACATATATCATATCTTTAAATTTCAATGTAAAGTTGCAAAGCATCTTGATGCATTCAGTATAGGGTTGCTCATGAGCACTAGAGGAGGGAGAAGGAAACATCGAACATATATCACTGGCTGTACAAAAGTCTAATTTGGAGGCATAGTGCACATTTCTGGCCTTTAATTATAAGGGCACTCTCCTCTCTTAAATTTAATTGCAGCTGTAAACTCTTTCAAACCACGTGGCTCCCAACCGACCTAACATTGTTCAAGCCAGACCGGATGCTGATGCGATATTTATTTTAAGACGTAGTCTAAACTTAGTTTTTTTTTTGGCATCTTGTTGGATAGTATTAAAATTAGTTAGAAAATTATTGGTGGATTTTAATGGTTTTGTTTTGGAATTCTGTTATATAAATTTACACTAATTATTATTTTTTATTGTTTAAAACTCATTTTTGAATGTAAAAATGGATTTTTCATGGTGAAAATTCTAGTCATTTGGATTATATAGAAAAAATCAATCAAATTTATAGATCTAACAATTTCTCACTGGATTTAGGGCAAATTTCCCAGAAAAAATAATCACTTTAGTCATTCTAATTATACAGAAATAATCAGTCAAATTTATAAATTTAATAATTTCTCAAAGCAAATGTCCCCAAAAAATATACATACTTTATAAAATTGATTTATGCATTTAAAAACACTATTTAAACATTAAATTTTGATTTGAACAACAACATATGTTGTTAATAGCATATATTGAAAATAATAATAACAAGCAGCTAAAAAAAAATCTTATTTTAATCTTTTAATGATAAAAAAAATTACATCAATCAATCACAAATTCAAAATTATAATTAAAAAAAAAAAAAGCTCAAGTACGAATTTTAACTTCTAATCTTTGATCGCCAAATTTGTATACAAAGAATAAAAACAGCAAAACGCAGGACAATAATGCTCCGACAATGCACTGGAAAATATATCAGTCATATTGATTACGGCCTCAGAATATGCACTGACGACAATCCATTTTACTGTGTGGACTTCAGTTTTCTTTCATTTTTTATAATTATGTAGAATTTCCATGAAAATAACTTAGATACTTAGATATTTCTAATTTTGTATATTTTTTTTTGTTTTGTACTCAATATATTATATTGAAAGATATCACAAAACGATAACACATGATATTAAATATTTACATAAATGATGACACTAAGTTGGGTTGCTATATGAGTTTGAATCTATTTGGTGTTCTATTGGATGAGGATCAAAGATCCCAAACCCTCCATCATGTTGTCTATTGGGATAAAAATGCAAGATCCTAATTTTTATTTTCTTCCTAATTTATTATAGAAAAATATTTAATGTTTAATATTTTTTTTCAATCTCGGATGGGGTGACACGTGCCTAACCATGCAATTAAAGAAATCATATTCCTATCGCCTCTTCTACATGCTTCAGTTCTCGAGGTCACACATTAATGTAGGGCTATCTGTTGGGAGATTTCGTTCCATGGGACATTTGATGCTCATGTTCAAGATGATGTTGGGTTTAATTGAAAGTGGTACTACATAGGACAATGTCGCCTCTGATTTTATGGCTCCCTTAATGTGCTGGAATGGGAATATTTCTATTCCCTAATCCGCTACTCTTGACATGATTCTTCTTTATGCTATGTCTGAGCGCTTGACTTATCATCTAGAGGGGTTAAGTCGTGCCCAGTTCCTGGTTGATTTTTCGTCTCCTCTATTCGTTGCTCTCATCATTGGTGTCATGCCTTGTGATCATGGTCATTCTCACAGATGTCTGGACTATTTTATATATCTTTCCAATTGCCACAGAAATGCAAATATCCCTGCAAATGTTCTAGGTCGGTCTTCTCCTCAAGCCGACCCCACTGCAGAAGTGTCAGGCATGGATACTAGCAATGAAGAGGATAATTGGAGTTGTGTTATCATAGAGGAGGACTCGCCTGCCCCACCACTTAAGGACACAATGGGGCCATCCATGCCATGTCTTGGTCCAATTAAATAGTTTGCTCAGTCTAAAGTGAACATAGGTGCAATGGGCTAATATTTTTCGCGTGACCCACCAGAAGGCCACTAGGGTTATCCTATCATTGAGGAAGAAGCCATGGTGATCCCCCTTCAGGAAGCCAATAGAGCACCAGAGGACTTCCCTAATTCCACTATGCATATTTTATCTGAGGAGCACATGAATTTGCTCCTAGACATTCACAGAGACACAACTGATTAATTGTTTCATCAAGAGAACATCAACTATCAGTTGAATGTTATTTTTTATTCACTTTATGGATAGGTTGCTTCCAATCGTTTCCCAATTTGTCATCAACCTTTCATCATCATTCCAACTTCAAATCATCCCCTACTAGCGATGGAGGAAATGATACTTCTAGAATATGATCTTCCTTTTGTCCATGTTTCAGTTTTGTTCTTTCAAGTTTCTTATGACTAGTTTTAAAAGGATTTCAAGCCACTTGTGTATAAACTACAACAAACTAGATATTCTAGCTATGTTTATATTTAAAGGAGCCTAGAGTCGGTTCTAATTTCCTCCTTTTGGCAAGCCAGCTTCCAGGTTCCTTAGTCTATGTAAAAATTTAAGTTTTATGAGGTAATACAATCTTTTAATTTACAAAAAACAAAAAAAATATTCAAATTAAATTAGAAAAGTTGTAAAACAATAATCCTATTTTTTAGAGATTGAGTTTTTTTTAACTATGTTGTTTAAAATGAGAATCAGTTTAAATTAATTTATGCTTTGAAGGTGATAAATTTGTTGATTTTCCCTATTTTCACTGAGAATTAATTGAAAAGGAACAAGAAACTAAAACTAGGGACCATCTTTGTAGTTCTCTAGTGGGTAAAAGTAAGGAGTGTACAACAACTATACCTACAACATCTTCTCTTTAGGGACCATTTTTATAGTTGTCTATCACAATTGTCTACAATGAAAAGTTATAAACGAAGGGAAATCCATGTCAAATTGGTTCATGTCGAATTTGTTACTCGTGCCCAACAAGTTCAAGCCAAAGCCACAGATGGGGTATCTTGGCAGGTCCATGTTTATGATGTATGATTTAATCTAAGTGTGTCAAAAAATCAATAACCCATGCCAAGTAAGTGAAATGGAAGTTTTTATGGCTTGTACATATATCTATGCCCCACCTAAAGAAGAATCCAAAGATCCCTATCTCCTTCAATGATTTTTGTGTAAATATCTAAGCACATCAAGATCTATCGTAATGAAAAAAAGAAGTCAATATGTCATATAAAGGTAAGAGAATCTATGCACAAAAAATGCTCCATATGAAAGTGATGCTTATCATGTCAAGAATTTGTAATGCATGCCTGGATATCTCTTCACTTATATTGAACTAGAACTTCCACTGCTATCTCTTTCAAGCCCCAAATCCATACACCAAACGCTATCTCAAAGTGCCATTGACTCAATGAAAAATGCTCAAATCTCATTTTAGAGTCACTTGTTAACAAGGTTCATAATTTACTATGAGGGAGACACACATATTCAGAGGATTTGAATTGATCATGCACAATTGGAACTATGGTTAATTGAACAAGTCATGTTGTAACATCAATTTCAGAGCTTGAAGAAGTGGAGAGGAAATGAATATCTCACAAGGCCAAAGAAGATAAATCTCGGGGATAATAAATTGGAGTTCGGGCCTATCCTGACCCCTGAAGCATAAGGCTAAAGCATAAGGCTACAAGTTGAATTGGAAGTCTTAAGAAAATATGGATGAAGAGTGAAATTCTCAGTCAACACTAACACCAAATCTCATCTAAATGAAATAACATGAGTGTTAACTTTCACACGAATTAGTCTTATCAAGAGGTTGCAAAGCTTCTTGTTGGTCAGAATGCATGAATATCCTTGAATTTGTTGGAAGAATTCAATATATGACATGTTTCTCAGTCCATTTTTCTTTCCTAATTGCATGCCTTTGATCGTTATTTAGCTAAATTTCAATTTTTCATTTGCAGCAAGGTTTTGGGTTGAGTTCATCTCATAATTCAACACTTCTATTCTAGTTCTTTCATCATCATTTTCCCCTTCAAAGGAATTTATTTCTTAAATTATGTTTGTCTTATGATATTTGATTATATTTGATGACATATTGTCCTCTCACCTTTTCCCGTCTTTTACAGGAAGCTACTTCACACTGGAAAAGGCAAAAATCAACTTGCATCTCTTACCTAGATCATGAGTTGAATTAGGGGTCTTTGTTTGAACATGAATCATAACTATCTAGGGCTATTGTGACAATGGTTAAACCATGACTGAGCATAGTGGTTAATCAATGGTCATCCTTTCATATTGGTTGGCGAGCACATCCTATGTAATGGAGGAACCATCGACACACTAAGTAGTTTCTCATGTGAAAGGTGAAATGTCAAAGTCTAAAGGCTGGAAAAATAAGGGATAAATCTATGTAGGCAAGTGCAATAAATATTCAAATAAATCTTAAAAGCTGGAAGTCGTTCCCTATCAGGTTAAAAGTCCATTGCTTTCTCCATCCACCGAATGTTAAGTATGCACTAAATAAATCTAAAAGGAATGAAAAGGAAAAATTGACCATATTATGGGACATGTAGATATCTTCGTCAGGGCTATGGACACTCGTTGGCAATGTAGCAAGGTATGTGACACCATGGTGACACCATCAGGGCTATGGATGCTCACGGAAAATGAAACAACACCTATGAGATATCTATATATGCAGCCGGTGAAAAATATTTGTTTATCCCAAACCTATATGAGCCCCATGATAGAGATACCAACCTGGATCGTCGATGCAGTTTAAGGAAATAAATTTCATCATTTTTCGTCCTCTACTTACAACAGACGAGCTCCACTAGATGATATGCAAGCATCGCTAGTGATCCCACCATGATGGAATCTTTCAGGTAACTATTACATATTATTTATGGAATCTATGATCTTAAAAGTAAGTTATTACCCTCTACATTTTCTCCTTACCAGTTAGGAAATACTAGTAGAGATTGTAGCTTAGCCTAGTATATCGCCATTTGTTGCACACACACAACAACCTCTCAATTTTATTGTCTTAGTGTCTCTCTAAGACAAGAAATTGAGACCCCCCACATCTCTTCCTACTAGGACCCCCACACACTCTCTCTCATTTAAACGACTAATCCTAAATTTTCCTCTCGTTCTACCCACCTTACCACTTCCAATTCCTCCTCAGATCACCTTGACCCGTTGATCTACACTTGGGAAAATACCCTCTTCCTACACTAATACATAATGTATCAATGTTCCCATCCTTCTTCCACCTTCACATCAACGAGACATTAATTTCCTTGTCAATACATTGACCACCTTCCTTCAAAATTGACTTACTTGTTAGCGCACTTCTGCTAAACCTCACTACACACATTCTTATCACCGACGAAGTGCGCACGATCAACGTTGACACATTAGTAGTGTCTACGCGATCATATTCTTCGTGCACACGCCTTTCACTAGTTGAATTCCTTCCACTCTCATTGATACACTGCATATCGGTAGCATCCCTCCCTTTCACTTTGATATACTTGTTAGAGGAAAATCCCCCTGCAGACAAGTGGATTTTCTCTTAAACCCTAAATCTCTAATATCAAGACAAAAAGGTGCTAAATTTGGTCACTGACATCCTTTTAAACCTAGATAATTCAATCAAATAGAGAAAAGGAATAAGATGTACCTTTTTACAATGTTTATCCTTGCCCTGTCCAAGTTGAGTCTTGATCCCCAATCTCTTCAACAAGTCCTGCAATCCAATAACAACAAAGACAAAACAACTTCCTATTCTACCATGACTAATTCAAAACTAGATCTATCTATCAAAGACAAGTTCATGTAGGTATACACAACCTTGAAAGAAACAGGCCAAGCACATGTATTAATGAGAACTCGATAGCAATACTTACATACCTTTGATGAAGTTGCAACATCCTCTTCCAACTCTCCTTGTCTAGCCCCTTGCTCAAGTAATCCACAATCAAAATGACTGTGTCTCACTGATTATATCCCTTATGAGATCATAAGTTTGATGCCTTCAATATCCTCTAATACCACTTCTCATGAGATCATAAGTTAGGTATCTCTCAATCTCTCCATCCATTTCACCATTAGAAGGCCTCCTTATATAAGCTTGGAGAGACCCAACCACCTTAGAGATTCTTGGGATAAGTTGAGGATCATTCTCCATCAATTGTGGATCTTCCCTAAGATCCAACCTTGACCTCAGATTCGGGTCCAACCAACTCTAGAGATGAGGGGGAATTTTCCCTGATTTTCCTCAATAGCCCAAGATTTCCGCAAACAACCCAACACTCCCCCATAATGGGGCATAGAGTGTTACAACGCTCCCCAAAAGGAGGGAAAGGAGCGTTGGCACTCCCTAATAGTGGGTAGGGGAGCATTGCCCAAAATTTCCTCAAAAAATCCTAGCGCTCCCCCATAAGGGTGCACAGAGTGCTGGAACACTCCCCCAGAGAAGGTCAAGGACCATTGGCACTCCTTGAAAATGGGTAGGGGAGTGTTGGACTTCAAAATTCATTTTTAAGTGGTTTTCTCCATGGAAAAAGCTTTGTACTCTTCATCAAATGATTTCTTCTTCTTTAACCAGTCTCTGAGGGTGTCTTCAAGCGTTCCTTGTGATGTTGTTCGAGACATGACATGGGCAAGATGATTGTATGTTTTCTAAGACACTTGCGACACTTGTGGCCAAACTTGACACTTGCGACACTTGTAATGACGATAATAGGTCATCATTGAAGTGAATAATTTTTATGTGTAATAGATTTCCCCCCCCCAAAGTGGAAAGTTATAAGACGGAAACTGATGACTGAAGTACTTTGTAGACTTTTTCAAGCAAGGGTATGGATGTTGAGAACCTGGTAGAAGCTGCACACAACCATCAGACAAATGTTATCATATGTTTCAAACCCAAGGCAGGCATACCTATGCTTGGGTGATAAATACTTGCAAGGTATGGCCGCCTTAAAATACATTGCGGATCCATAATTATATTAACAAAGAGTGTAGCCACCAAATATACAATGTGGATCAATACTTCCATGACATGAATTGATCGTAGCCACGAAAAATACACAGTGGATCTACGAGATGACAAGACATAGCCACATACCAATACAAAGTGGATCTATGTGACAGTATATGTGTCAATATTCAAGAGAAACTTCGTCGCAACCTAGGTAAAGTATATATTAGAGTGATTACTCAACCCAAGGTATTCTTACCGATACTGATGTAGTACGAATCTTACCATGTGAATAGATGTCTTGGTGTCTAACATGGCATAAACTACTAGATTACCAGTCAATGAGGTAAACTATTAACAAGTGCGAGGGAAATCACCATTGATGTCAATGATTCCCAAGGTACATTAGTACATTCCAGCAAATGTGAATAGATGAGTTGAAGTCGAAAATCCGTGGAATTATTCAATCAGAGGTCAATGATGTAAACCCACTATCGCAAGCGAGGAGGCCTTCCATTGAGGCATGCAGGTCCCAAGGTACTAACTAGTTTCTAAGTCTAATTCTTGGATAATATGTTGAATTTGATAGGAACAGACTCGTCAAAGGAGGGCCTTGATGTATCCCCAATAAATGACACGAAATTGACGCAGAGATGTAAATTGGTAGATCAAATGAATATGGACTGACATGGGTATTGAAACATGATATTTGTGATGGTTGACTCTTGAGGCAGATACCTCCCTTGAACATTGAGGAACAACAACAACAACACAACATGGACTCAAACATGATGATGCAATGGATACTGTGACTTTCATCGGGTGACCAAAAGGAGTAAAGAAACTCAGAGGATTGGTTCAGTGCAGAGGTTCAGCGGATTAAAATATATGCAAAGACAAGTTTCGTTTTCAAGGGCGACTGTAAGAGTGACTAGTGATGTTTTCAAAATTTGTTTGGCTTGTTTCCTTCAAATTCCCCCCCCATCCAAATAGACGAGTACCTCTTTTTATTTTAACAAGTTCGAGGAGGGTAACACATGCTCGATACAACTCACCTTCGGTAAGTCCCTCTTCCTTTGTTTAATGAACTGGAAGAAGTAAGGGTTCGGTCCCATATGGGCCCTTCAATGTATGATTGTTTAACGAGTCCATAGAAGGTAAAATCAGTGATTTTTCATGTTTAGAGAGTCTGAAAAGAACTTAAAGATGACTCTAGGGTTGTCTTTTTCTATAATGTTAGTCTCACGAGGCCGAAAAAGAGATAAATTATCACTCAAAAGATGCCCTTTCAAACCTTTTAAGGAGTCTGAAAGGAAGAAAGATCACTAAGAAAACTTTTCATGTTTAGAGAGTCTGAAAAGAGATTAAATATGGCTCCAGGGGGTTCCCTTTTCGTGTATCCATGTGATTCTGAAAAAGAGATTAAAGTTTACTCGGTTACATTCTCATGTTTTTGTGAGCATGAGAAAGAACAAAGACTAAGCTCGGTATTGGTTTCATTTTTACACAAGCTTGAAACAAAAATTAAACTATGCTTGTAAATTTCCAACGTAATATCCAAAGGTTGGGATACCCATGGATGGTTGGTATTCTTCCCACATCTTGAAAAGCTAGCGACATAATTCCAGAATGATAATCAAAGGCTCGAGACATGCCCCCCAAGATTCAATTCATTCACCGACTTTGAGGTTGTCACCAATTTACGTACTAGATAGAGAAAAAGGATATAGGTGGACGAAATGAAGGTTCAAATACGAGACCTAACGAAAGACTCGACTTGAAATCTACGAGATCTGGTGAAAATACTCAACTCAATGGGAGAGGTGATTGTTTCATTATTTAATGAGCTTGACACAGGAAAATAACTATGCTCATGGCTCCGGGTTCAATCCCCATATTTTTGTTTCAGTTTTTAGCGAGCTTTTCCACAAAAAAGAAAAACTATGCTCAAGGCCTCTGTTTCATTTTCTAACAATATTTCCATAGAGAAGAGAAGCTATGCTCGTGGCTTTTGTTTCATTTTTTAACGAGATTTCCACAGAGAGGAAAACTATGCTCGTAGCTTCTATTTCATTTTTTAACGATCTTGCCACGAAGAGGAAAACTATGCTCGTGACCTCTTCTTGATCATGACTTCCAAGAGGATAATGCTTTGGAAGGAAACCATGTCAAGGGACAAAACTCGGTCATGGCTTCCAAGAGATCGTCACTGGATGGAAGAACGATGCTCTGGAAGGAACACATGTTGAGGGTTGCGTCAGGGGTAAGGCAATCATGCTCCAATAGCCCTACCTAAGAAATCACCATGTCAACTACCAGATCTAACTCATCGGAATTTTAAGTCATGGGACACAACGCCACATAATTGTCCTGTGGTAGGGGTGATATCGATTGCATATAAGAACCGTTTAGGGAGATTATCGGGTTGGTAATCAAGTCAGGACCAACGCATGAAAGTTGATCAATAGCCACAATTATTCCATCGTGCGAGAACGATATTACATGAAAAAGAGTGGACAAAATAGCTTTCATGGCATAGACATAATCTCACCCAAGAATTAAATTGAAATCTAAGGGGTCCTGGACTACCATAACATCAATAAAGATAGTTGTCCCTCCCAAATTTATGGGAAACTGGGGAAGGATGACTGGTTCTTTTTTTAAAAGTGAACAGAGTCTGGGTAACCGGCATAATCTAAGGATAACCCAAAGCTTTCCAAGCAATAGAGGACAAAATACTAACGGATGAACCTTCATCTATCAGTGCATGAGGAACGTCCCGACCACAAACCTGTACTATAATATTGAAAGGAATGTGAGAGGGAAGATGAGGTCTAATTAGCACACCCCAATCAAAAAGGATGGCCTCATTACTTGGAGGGGGTTTTACGAGAGAAGGAGGAATTCCCCCCAGCACGGTATATTTTGTATCAACGAGAAAAACGTGGGTAGAATCAGGTTTACTCTCTAGTGGGAGAGTAGGATCGACCGATGATGAGATCATATCAACCAATTTGGTTTCATTCTCCAAGGGGAAAATGGGGTCAACAAGTGGAAATAGATCGACCTCTTCAGTTGCACTCTGTAACAAGAGAGAGGGATCAACCGAATATGGGATAGGATCAACCACTTTGTCAACTAGCTCAACTAAGGAAGTGACCAGATTGACGATATGACCAACCATACTGACCGATGAAGGGACCGGAGAAACCACTTTGGCACTCATCAGAGGAGGAGTGGGATTGACCACATTAACACTCTTCAGATGACGGGTGGGATTGACCAATGACAGGACTGGATCAGTCACTTGGGTTTCACTTTTCAGATGAAAAGTGGAACTGATCAATGACGAAACTGGATCAACTACTTTGGTTAGTGGTTCAACCGAGGATGAAACTAGATTGACCACCTCAGACTAACCAGGGATGGAACCAGATTGACCATTCCATAAAATAATGATGGGTTGGGGGAAATCTTATGATAACCATTTGGAAGTTGAAGCTTTTCCAAAAGAGAAGAAGCCTCATCCATACAAGGACAAAGGTGAGAGTAATGATCACCTTCGCATAACATTCAGGTAAACTTGACAGTTGTCTTCTTCTTACCAACCTTAACATCACTAGTTGATAGGGTGTCATCAGCATGTAGAGTAGGGGCCGATGACGTGGAGGACCACATTTCTAAGACCTTGGGAAGACCATGGAAATCCCTCAGAAAATGGTCACCCTTACAAAGACTGCAAGGGAATTTGGGTTTCAGATTCTTCATTTTAATCTTGTTGACCTCATCAACGCTCCCAGTATGATTAATAGTAGCTATTTTCTTGGATCCAACATCTGATATGGTTGGAGGCTTGGTCCTTTTTGGGTTCTTATTCTTCTTCTCTTTCCATTTTGTCTTATTCTTATCAACTTGGCTACTTGCTTTAGAGCTTTCACTTGGTGAAGAAGGAGAAAGGGAAGGAGACTTAATGGGTGAAGAAGGTGAAAAGTCAACATGAGGTTGATGTGTGGGTTGTGTACTTACATATGAAGTATTAGGTGTAGCTGAAGTAGTGGGAAGATTCGAGATTCTCGGAGTGGGGAACAACCAAACCGATAATCCAATGGTGAGTCCCAGAAGACTCAGTGTGGTAATGTATGGAGGACCAATGTTTCAGAAAGAAGGAGAAGTGAAAGGTTCCTCCATTGGTAGTCCCAGGAGTTGATTCCATTAACACTAACTTGACCTAAGTTCCACTAAGTAAAACAAACAGCACACGCTATGAATCTAAGAAGCAAACAATAAAACAAAACTTCCCACAATGAAACCACTAGTTGGTGATGAAATCCAACATCGCGAGATCAATATCGGAAGGGCAGGGATAGAGCAGGTGGATCAGTTATGTTGGTGACCTTCTTAATGGACTTACACTTTAGTGCAAGATTCCATGCAGTAATTGTGGATTTGCCCTCCAAGGAGCCCGTGTGAGTTTGACCAATGTGTGTTCCAGGTACAGTGAGACTTCCCTTCATCGTCACCTTGTGTAAGACTCTGAATATTATGGCTACTAAGGTCACCAACTCGCAGTCATCCCCTGGGTGGGTATAGTCGACAGTTGAGTCCGAACGTATGGTCAGGATAACAAGTCTGAAATCCTTTGAGAGAAATGAGGAAACGTGGATCAGTATAACTCCAGAGGATCCCGAACGTATTCAGAATTCATGAAGCACCGAGACCAGATGAAGACAATTGAGCCTCAAGAAGAACTCCCAATATACAATCTGACTACTTTGAACAGTCAAACCATGGAGGGATAATATCTGTATCTCTTTCGAACGTGACCTTGTGTGTAACCCCTGTGTGAGAGGGGATCCCAGAAATCTTAAATGAAAATTGGATTTTCTCTCCCTATCGCAAGATGCTAAGTTTGTTTGATATATTTGGAAAGTTATCCTTTCAACCTATTCCAAATCCCTACACCTTAATCTAATGTAGGTTTGCTAACAGAAAAAATGTCTGATAAATTTTAGTTTAGCGCTTGATTTTAAAGCTGTTGTTTACTCAAGAGGAACATGGAGTGGAATAAATGATGTTTTGACCGACTCTAAACAATGAAAAGAAATGAGAATTCAAATACTTCACTTTGATGAAAGTTATATTACGATAAGAAGAAAATGTTTATCATTTCAAATGCACAATGTCCCAAAATGCTAAAAACCATGCAATTCTGCTACTTCGAATGCAAGATAGTTTCAATACCCAAAAGCAAGAATGCAATTATATTCTTTGTTTGATTATGATGTATACAAAAATTAAATACAAATCCTTTAATGTTATACTACTTTCAATCAGGAGAAAGAGTCAAATGCAGATGCAAAAGACATGAAGCAAAAGGGCTACAAACAAAGCATGCACTCAAGGCAATGAGGTATGAAAGAAAACAAGTAGAAACTTGTTCTAACAAGAAAACAATCAAGGATTCTACAACCAAACAAGAATTCAATGAGTACAAGAAGATGCTGAGAAGAATCCAAGAAAAGATAGGGAGAAAGAGAAATCACTCAAATTGTCCCGACAAAACAAGCAGCTAGAAAGGCCAATTTCACATTTATGAAAAAAAATTCAAGCTCCAATCAAGACAATAAGGGGTTATAAGCACCAAATATCAACCTAAATAACTTCACAAACCAATCACAAAGTCTGGGCAAATACTTCCACAAAACAAGCTGAGAAAATCTAAGCAGAAAAAGGGCAAAACTCCTCCAAAAGGAGACCAACACTCCATGTTCCAAGGGTACAAAGTATTGCAACACTCCCTAAAGCATTGTAGGAGAGTTCTAGCACTTTGATATGGCCTACAGGGGGGTGTTGAGCCACCCGGAAATTCAAAAAATAGTCAAAACATGAAGAAAAACTCACCCAGAATGCATAAAAAATAGTGACGTTACTAGTGAAGGTAGGAGAAGGCTAATGGATGATGATCAAACAATAAAAGTGATTTGAAAGGTGGGAAAATGTAAGTAAGTAAAAGAGGAATTGTTTGGGAAAAATGACCTAAAAAATCAAATGGAACAATGGATAGATCTTTGAACTTCCTTACAACATATTTCATTCAATCAGATAAATGAGAAGAAAACAATAAATTGACTCTAAATCTTCAAAGAAGAAGAGTGACTTCAAAGTAAGGAAGAAAAAGGTAAAAAATCCAAACAAAACATAATAAATTCTTAGAAATGAAGATGTTGGAGGCCCAAAACAAGGACACACTAAGATGGTGTTAACCATGAGCAGATGAATCAATAAAAAGTAGACTCAGAGATCAACTCCCAATTTTTTTTTTAACAGAAAAAGACCAGTGCTTTGGTGTCAAGGGTACTAGAGTGTTGCAATGCTCTGTGGGAGCCTGCAATGGAGTTCCAGTGCTCTAGTGGTAGAGGTAGGAGAGTGTTGGGCTCTCCGAACTCAAAAACTTGCCCAGAAATTAAAAAAAAAAAGCTCAGGAAAATCCATAAATTGAGTGTGTATGGGATGAATCCAAGAGCCAACAACACATCTAAGAATCATAGGCACAACATGAATAATATCTAAAGATGAGAAAAGGAAAAAAAAAAGACCAAGGAAGGAAACCAAAACTAAAATCTTCACTCCCTAGTAGAGTCACAAATTTTTGTTAAAGGAAAATCCCCTTGCGGACAAGTGGATTTCCTCTTGAACCCTAAATCTCTAATATCAAGACAAAAAGGTGCTAACTTTGGTCACTGACATCCTTTTAAACCTAGATAAGTCAATCAAAAAGAGAAAATAAATAAGATGTGCCTTTCTACGATGTTTGTCCTTGCCCAGTCCAGGTTGAGCCTTGATCCCCAAGCTCTTCAACAAGTCTTGTAATCCAATAACAACAAAGACAAAACAACTTCATATTCTACCATGATTAATTCAAAACTAGATCTATCTATCAAAGACAAGTTCATGTAGATATACACAACCTTGAAATAAACAGGCCAAGCACATGTATTAATGAGAACTCGATAGAAATACTTACAGACCTTTGACAAAGTTGTAGCAGCCTCTTCCAGCTCTCCTTGTCCAGGCCCTTGCTCAAATAATCCACAATCAAAATGACTATGCCTCATTGATTATCTCCCTTATGAGATCATAAGTTTGATGTATTCAATGTCCTCTAATACCACTTCTCATGCGATCATAAGTTAGGTATATCTCAATCTCTCCATCCATTTCACCATGAGAAGGCCTCCTTATATAAGCTTAGAGAGACCCAACCACCTTAGAGAGTCTTGGGATAGGTTGAGGATCCTTCTCCATTAGTTGTGGATCTTCCCTAGGATCCAGCCTTGACCTCATATTTGAATCCAACCAACTCCATAGATGAGGGGGATTTTTCCCTGATTTTACTCAACAACCCAAGGTTTCCTCAAACATCCCAGCGCTCCCCTAGAATGGGGCACAGAGTGTTGAAACACTCCCCCAAAAGAGGGAAAGGAGCACTGGCACTCCCTGACAATGGGTAGGGCAGCGCTGCCCAAAATTTCCTCAAAAATCCAAGCACTCCCCTAGAAGGGTGTACCGAGTGCTGGAACGCTTTCCCAAAGAAGGTCAAGGAGCGTTAGCACTCCCTGACATTGGGTAGGGGAGCACTGGCCTTCAAAATTCATTTTTAAGTGGTTTTTTCCATGGAAAAGCTTTGTACTCTTCATCAAATGATTTCTTCTTCTTTAACCAGTCTTTGAGGGTGTCTTCAAGTGTTCCTTGTGATGTCGTTCGAGACACGACATGGGCAAGATGATTGTATTTTTTTTGTGACACTTGTAATGATGACAATAGGTCATCATTGAAGTGAGTAATTTTGATGTGTAACAACACTGCATATCGACGAGGTTTGTTCCTTACTCATCAATGCATTGCCTATTGATAAGCCTTCCTTGTCTCATACACAATGAATCAACAGAAGGATGTTGACCTCTCACCATCACCAAGCACGTCAACGATGATATTCTCCCTCTCTCCAATGCTGACTAGGACAGTGCGGCCCACCTTCATTCTGAGGCCTATTTCACCCCCCTCCCAGCTCATATCCTTCTTGTTATGCACTTCAGTCAATATCCTTACATTCTCAATGAATAAACTCTCCATGCCTATCTAGACAGTTGGTCCCCGATTTCCTATCTCACCTTATCCACTTCATATTTCATTCGTAATCAAGTTTGTAGTGTCCCTGATGGATTTCTTCATGCACATGGTACTAGCTTGTTTACTTTGCGTTTTTTGATGTGATGACTAAATACTAGTTGTGAAAGCATCGCCTAGCATTAGATGGGTTAACCACAACACCTATTCGTTTTGCACTGGTTCTAAAACACACTTTGGAATAAATTTGGTCCTTTCAACTTCTAGACGGTACTAAGCTCACTAGACGTCACTTGGTTTTTTTGGAAGATTTATAAATTTTTTCTATTGATGCATAACCTCAGTTTCAATTGATGAATCAGGATCATATACATCATAGATGACCCAACAACTGATAGAATCTAATTTGGGTGAAGCATCAACAAAAGAAAGACTTGAACTTCCATTAAAAAGCCTTCGAGCTCAATTGTTCAGCGTCTATCAAAGTGAAATTTTCACCCCCGAAACAGACTAGTCATATGTTTTCTGACATCACAATTCAAATAATAGAAATCCGACACCCAAAAGTGTCTGAATGAAGCACCTAAGGTTTCTTGCTCAAAATTGGCCAAGTCGATCGTTACACAGATAAGATGTTTGTTTGGCATGGGTAGTTGGCTCACCAAAACTGCATCTCTGCATACTTCACAGTGTAAAATATGACATCATATGAGCAAGTTATGGGTCTTTAAAGTCATCCAAAGACATCGACATAGGTCTTCATTTTTTTAAAGTTACGCCTCCATGCAAAACTGGTCCAATTGAAATATTTATGTGATGTAATTTACAATGTTAAATTTAAACAATTTTTATTTAATCTAAATTTAAATTATTTAAATTTAAAATCCTATCTAATCTAAAAAAAATAATTAAATAAAAATGTTAAATAAAATACAAAATGTCCTCCAACAAAGGTTCTTAAACTATGCAAAATGAATGATGTGTTAATGGGGTCATTTAACGTGTTAAATAGAACAAGGAAATGTATTAAGTAAAGGTGTGTGATGTAGAGGGGAGGGCCCATGGCCCAGGTTCCCATCTCCATGTTCCCCCCATTTTTGAAAATATGAGCAAGGAGAAAACCCTTCAAAGTTGAACCCATCATGCACATCGGAAGAGTTAAAAAAAAGTCCATTGATGTGTGTGGAAGATTTAACAAGAAGTGTGTCGATGGTCTGCAGAGAAGTTTACATCATGTGCATCGATGGCCTGCGAGGAATTTAACAACAAGTGCGTCGATTGTCTGTGGAGAAGTTAATAGTAAGTGTTCCTGTGTGAATTGGAGTAGTTCAAAACAAGTGCTTTGATTCACATCCGAGAAGGTCATGCAAAGTGCTCCAATGACACATCGACAAAGTTGGTAGTAACCATTCCGAAGCTATCAAAAAACATAAGAGAAAGTGCTCTGAAGTCAATCAGAGGATATGAGATCAAGTGCTCCAAAAACCAATGATCTCCATCGATAGAGATAAAATAAACTTCGTCGAAGTCATCGAAAACCATGAGAACGATGAGCATGAGAACAACTCATACCCAACAATGTTGTGGTCTTCTTAGTCTATCCGTTTGACAATGTTGTGGAAGAAAGAGATCGATATACCTTGCAACATTGTAGAGGATGAAGAGATGGAGGGAATGGTTGTCAATCTTGCCAGTCATCTAAAACCTCAAGGCACGATTTCTCTCGTATACTAGTCGCAGTCTCTGGTAGATAAAATGGGGGCGGATTCTTGTTTGGCATACTCTGTTACTGCTAGCGGCGGAGAACAACACTCTTATCCAGTCACGAAATATGAGAAATTCCCTCATAAAAGAATAAAATGCCCACAAAACTTGTCCATTTTCAAAATGCCCCAAGGCAAAGAAGAAGACCCCATGGAATTAAAGAAGCTGCGACCATGGTTTTTATCCACCTGTACTCATTGTTTTGTAGCTCCGCAGATGCGCAAGGGTACCAAATGATTTCAACAGGAAGACGTGACCAATCCCAAAGAAATTAAAACCGAAATTATACCCATTACAGTTCACTGAAGTCTGTTGCAATTCTTTAAGTGGTTGGAGGAATGACTGTTATGGCCATGTGTTTTTTTTTTTTTAAATCATGCATTAAAACCTCAGAAGAGAACTGTTAGTCCCTAAAGTGTTCCTTGGCATCTAAGAGAAAGTTAGGACACCTCAATTATTGCAATGATTTATTAGGATTAAGTTTTGGTTGGTAAATATAGTGGATCAAGTAGTTTTGAAAGTAGGATGGATATGTTCTGAAAAATAATTCAAATAATCAACAATCTTTTACTTAGTCCGTGACATTCACAATAATTAATCAAATACATAATAGCATGAACATAGATGAATATAAAAAGAGAACACAAGTCAACAATTTTTCCACTTATAAACATAATATTTTCAAGCTCAAAATATTATTCTAAGCCTAAAAAAAAATATACAAATGCAACCCAAGAAATATGTAATTTAACATTGTTTAAGGAAGAAATTAATGAATTGCAGAAACTTAAATTACATTCAAATAAGACTAGCATAAAAATAGCCATAAGAAAACAATCTAATCATCAGGGTGTTTTATTCCTCGAGTGTAAAAGTTTGCATGTTTAAGCTTCAAAAATACAGACCATTCCTTCTTTTTACTCCCCAAAAGACTGAACCACAACTTCCTCTCCTTCCTTTTTAAAATACAAATCATAAAATTTATAGCAATTACATGAATCAAATTGTTGCAAGCTTTTTTGGAATCAAATTTCATCCATAAACTAAAAATAGGAATAATCTCTGATTCACTGCTAGAAAGTCTCAAAATCTGAAGTCGAGTTCCTTCAAATTTATGATCTGGAGCGTTTAAGTGATGACTGGGCGTTTTAAAAAACGTCCACGACGGTTTTCTGGAAAATTTCGTTATGTACAGACCCGATTTTCTCCTAAACTGCTACGAAATTTTGAAAACCACCTAAGTTAAGGATAAATCACCCCATTCCCAAAGTGGGTTTTTAACCATTTCAGACGATTCCTTAAGGTTTGGCCAGAATTTGTTCCCAAAATTTGATACACATAAAATGATGGGAATTGTCCATGCATCTTTGATTTCTGTTGCTTGTTGATTTGATGCTTGATTTCATTGCTGAAGAGATTTGACACCTAGAAATATGGGATGATTGTTAAACATTTTCCTCAAAGATGATGGAGAGATCCCATCAAATATGGAAATGGTCCTTCAAATGCTTTGACTAACATCACTGCTGCCAGGTGCCTTGCCACATTTTTGTCTTTATGCTCTGTTGTATGCTTCAAAAATGATGAAATCGATATTTGATTGACCACCATCTCTCCTTATCAAATTGAAGTCAATCCTGCCATGTTGGAATCTGATCCAAATCAAAACTGCACACACAAGGAATATTTTGCAAGTCCATTAGAAAAAAAAACGTGTTTTTCCCTAATTGCTCAGCACTATATGTGATGAATCACATGTGAGCTTTCACTTTGACATTTTTTTGTACATTAGCAACAACAAAAATGGTTGGAGACTTCAAATTTGGCATTATAATAGCTCCGTCAAATGTGGTTTGCACTGCGAACAACAATTGATTCAAGGAGATGCACATCCTGAAGATGAAGATACTAGTCATCTAGTTGTGTTATTGTAAACTCAAATTTCTCCACTTCCAACTTTTCTCCTCCTATTTTCATACCCCCAAGTTTACAGATATGAATATTCTTGGTCTCGTCGTTTTGGAAGTTGAAAGTGAGGCCTTTAATAGATGGAATATGAGTCCTAACCCCGTCAATAAGCACGTGTACTGTTTTGGCCAAATAAGAAAGTCTTAGTTAGAGATATTGCATTCCTGAACCCATAGAACAAGGAAACTATTCATGATCTTATTTTGTCCAAAAGGGAAAGAAATGGTCATTATTGATATAGTGCTTTAGTGACACTCTGATGCTACACAAATTGTATCCAAACAAGCGATGAAGGTTATCATATGGATGATATAAAACCTACATTGACCAAGAGCACATAATAAAATTGGGAGGAGAGTCATCAGATGATAAACAAACATCATACAACTTGGAAATGAGGAAAACATCAATGCATGGTAGGAATCTAGGCTCATATATTGCAACAATCACTCAGCCGGAGAGCTTAAAAGAATGTGCACCAACATGATCATTCGAAGAAGTTCATAACTGAGCCCCAACTTACAGTAGAGAGGTTCATAACTCATCCTCTGATTCAAATCGAGGGAGTTCATTCAAACTCCTCTGATGCACATCAGAGGAGTTCACATCAACTCCTCCGATGCACATCATAGGAGTTCCCATTAACTCCTCTGAAATCTAAAAAACATTATTTTGTAAATTGGACATAACTGTTGACTCGAGTGTCCATTTCATGTGTTATTTATATCGTTGGAAAGGTCTTTCTACGATATATGAATTTCTAGTTATAATATTTAAGAAATTCATAACATACTTTCTTCTTTTTTCAAGATGAATATACGGTACCTTGTTAGCAGCCCCAGAGAACACAATGCCTCAATCAAGAGAAAATGAACCAAGAATCAAATGCAAGGAAGCTTAAATGATATTTAAATTAATTAATGCCTTAGTTATTTTCATTTACATAATTATTATTAATAGTTTGTGTGGAGTGATTCTCATATATTGTATGTTAAATGGTGTCAAGTGCCAATGCCAAGGTGAGATCATACTCAACATCCTCAAGACGCAATATACATCCATAACAGCCGTAAAAATAGCGGTCACAATGACATAGGAGTAGCAAGGGAAATATAATGCAAATATATGAAGAAGGGATTTGATCCACATGACAATCGACTGCCAAATTTAGATAACAAATATGTTCCCATGTCCAAACCATCCTTCATGGTGTGTCGGGCACGTACGACCGAAAACTATGATGGCCCACCTATGCTAGAAGACAAATTTGAATTGTAACTATTGTCTTTGTCTCTCATCATTACAAAGGGAATAAAGACAAAATGTTGGGAAATGAAAGGTCATTAGGGTAGATGAAAGGTCAAGAGTCATGTTGAACCCCTATAAATACCATAAAATTACAAAAAAAAAGGGTTTTTAGCTCTTCAAACATTGGAAACTTCTGAACTATTTTTGGAATACAATGTCAACTAAAATTGGAGAGATTTCCTTGGAGTTTTCATGTACTATTGTTGAAACTGTTAATACGGAGAAGCCCTTAGGGCCAACTTTTGATAGAGAGAAGAAATTGCATGTGTTGTTGTTTTGCTGTGAACTATTTCAAGTGAAATGTAAGTTGTTCACATGGGCTGTAAGGACATGTGTGTTCATAGACTATTCTAATGCAAGCTATGTTACTCTTTCTTATATTACATGTCCTGAGTGAATGAGTTGTGAATGTATGCAGAAAATGACTTAGACTTTTTTGGTTATAAACTTGTATGAATTTTTTTCTAACTGTGCTCCTTCATGGTAACTATCAGATTGGGGTTTAGGCATAGTTTAGTTTCATTACAACTCATTATGTTACTATAGTTTGCTCCTAGCTAGGATAAGATAGATTAGAAATATATTAGACCTGCATTTACATAGTCTTCATCTACATTTTCTTTTTGCATAACCATCCATCATTCATCCTCGTCGGTGGACCAAGTCACAACTGGTAAAACAAACAAACAATGACTGTTGGACCAAAATATGGATGGGTTCCCTATTCCAAATGATGAAAGATCTAATTAAGACTTATTACCAAAAATAACCCCCTATTATTTTTGGACGAATTTAAACCCATCAACACATTCTTTATTAAAAAACTTAACACATTTATTACCAACCGATTAAAAAATATTTATTTTCTCTATGTATTAAGGACACACCCCATTCACTTCTAATACTTCCAAGAATATGTTAATGTAAATATATCATCATAAATTTACTTAATTTTTATAATATATTGTTATATCAATTTTTAAAAAATAGAAACAACTAGTTATTATGAATTTGGTAAAATTCGTGAGTAGATAATATTCTAAAGGACATTAGTCGTAAGAAAGTGGAAAATATTCCAGCACCTTTCTTCTCTAACCATGTGTACTTCTATCACTTATCCAACACTTGTTAGATTTTCCTTGAAAGCCCCTTCTTTCACGTGTCAAACACTTCTTAGATTTCCCTAGAAAGCTCCTTGACTCCAACCTTCCATTTTGACTATATTGATATTGATTAGGTTGGATCACCAATGGCGAATGACAAAAGTTATGTCTATCGAAAATTGGAATATATTGATATTAGTTAAGTTGTTTTACAATGGGTATCTATTTAGATTTCCAAATTCCTTTTATTTGAAATGCATGATTATGTTTAAATTAAATTAGTATCTACTAGCAATATTCAATTTTAAAGCATACATTCACATTATGCAATAATTCATTGTATATAATGTTGATTACATGGTTTGTGAGATAAATTGGGGTTCAATCATGTCAATTTAAAGTAAAGCCAATTTAAAGCCAATGCAAATTGTGATATGACAAAGATTTTGTTATTTTAGTTTTTTTTTTATTTGGAAAAATATTCTTCAGTTATCAAATTAAAAAGAGTAGATACATGATTTATTAGGACCTTTCTCAACTTTTGAGTTGGGCATGAATTGTCCTTAAAGTATAAGCATTATTCTTTATATTTAAAGGTAGAAGGGTAGACGCCCCCTAAGAGTGAACCCCTTAATGGGTGTGTCTCCAAACATCTTAGACCTACTAAGTCATAATTTATTGGCATATATAGCTTGTGAATTGTTGGATATACTCTTGGGTTATAGTGACAACCAGTTGGTTTGATCACGGGCCTAGCCTAGATCACTCTAATGAGTTACATGTTATCAAACAAACTCACACTTATTGAGATAAAGTTCGAAAGCTCAAGTGTAATCTAGTGTAACTCTGAGGAATTCCATTGTCACCTCACCAACCCTCTTTAACTTTAAGCTAACTCTTCCTTTGGCTCAAGGGGGGCTTCCCTAGGCTACGATTATTAAGAAAACACTTGCCAACAATATCTTAAAATACTATAACACCTCATATTTACTAAGACCCCAAATCTTCCATAAGGTTCTCCATATAATAACTAGACCATAATGCTTTGGTGCGAGGTCATTAAATAGGACAACACAAGATTCCCCTTTTTCCTCAAAACAAACATTTCCTAAGAAATTGTTCATTCATTGAATCGGTTTGTTGCATTGTTCTTCAAACATACCCCTCAAGAGTTACCCCAGAATGATGGGTAACATTACTGATTTTCCATTGTTAAAGAAAAAATATTTAGAGGTAGAGTAGAATTTTATTGTCAAATCACAATTTAATATCAATGCTAATAACATATGTTAAATTGTTGTTTGGAGATATGATATATGTATATGAAATTCACAAAAAAAAATAGTTTATATGAACAAATACATGTTCAATTATCTCTTAAGAGAAGTTTACTTAACACATTTATTGAAATATGGAATTGGAGGAGTCTTTAGGGAAAATAGAGGCACCATCCTTATAATCTCTATGGGTTATAAGGGCATTGATACAAAAAAACTCAATTCAGCTACAAGTACTAGAAAATGGTCTATAATTTTGCAATTACTTATGGATTTAGTAACGTAGTGATGGAAGGAGACTCTCAAATCCTCATCAAATCCATCACTAGAGAAACTAATGGTGCCCCATTAGACAAAGTCATTATAATAGTTGCTTCACAACATGTATGGAAGCAATAACAACACACATCTCCTTTGTAATAGTTATTCGACCATCTGATGTCAAATGAAAAGTCAATAAGCTAGTAGACAAGCTTGCAAATGAAGGAATTCTTTGGGGAAACAAAGACTTGGATATTGACTAGAAGAATAGATAAGAGACAAATCTTTTCAAAGACACCCTCAAGATTAATCATAAGATACTACACCCCAAGATAGGATGGCAGGGAGGAGTCATGCTAGCACATTCATTGTGGCAAGTGGTGAGGGCATGTCAATTATTCATGCATGGGTGTGAGAGATTGGGATGGATGGATATCATCACACCTTTGAGGATCAGTCTCAATATGAACCCACATGAGAAAATCATGAGAATAGTATTTGATAGGGAAAGGAAAGCATTGCGGAGAAATAGGGATGTCACTCAAGGCTGTGGACTTATTCTCCTTGTAACTATCACCATGAAGCCCAATGGTTTTGTTGACCAACTAATAGCGAATTGTCTCTGTAGTTGGTAGGCAAGGGACAAGCCAATGGTGAAGGATTTGTTGCA
Organism: Picea engelmannii; assembly: GCA_009831015.1. Classification (NCBI taxonomy): domain Eukaryota; kingdom Viridiplantae; phylum Streptophyta; class Pinopsida; order Pinales; family Pinaceae; genus Picea; species Picea engelmannii. The sequence goes on from ML784009.1 coordinate 425,298, forward strand.
AGTATGAAATATTGAATTACTCTCCTAATTTATGAGGTTGATGACTTGAAGAACTACGAGAGGGAGGTAGAGGAAGAAACTTTTCCTAAACCCCAAGGGAAGAAGCAGATTCCCCAAGCATCAAGTTCATAAGGATTTGAAGGCCAACTTTGAAAGAAAGAGGATCCACTATAGTGGGTATAATTCATTGCAAAGGGATTTTCTAGTAGGCATAATATCATTATCATCCAAAGGATGAATAATCTAGAGGACAAAGTCAAGGCCAAAATGGTAGCCACCAATATAAAACATTTTTACCAGGAATTAGAGGGCATTGTGTTGGACATTGGGTTCTCATGGAGCCAAACTACCCACTAATCTCTCATAGTATCTCTTTATATTGGCATACTTAGTAATTGATTGCATTTCACATGGAAATTTTCTTAGAGAAAGACAATCCTATTATAAACACCATTCTACATACCTTTTCACCAACTCAATGATAAATACTACCCACCATCACCAAGAGGTCATTAAGGGTTCTAAAAATGGGACATAAGACAAAAATATGGAACCAAGTGCCAAGGAAAATAAAAATATTGTAAATGAAAACTAGAGACCAAGGTAGGAGCCAAAGAAACTACCCCATCTTCCTTGTTGAAGAGGATGATAACAAAATTCTCTTCTAGTTCATAGCTCTCTTTGATATCCTAGTTTCTATGCTTTCTACTTTCTAATCTATTAATTTAAGTTATGGACTAGGGTAGGCACCAACCCGTATCTATTACCATCTAAAAGCTATAAGTCAAGGCTTAGCAAATTCTCAAACTATATTCAATTACTTTTTCTAGGGACACACACATAGTCTCTCATTTTTTTATTATGGTTATGCTCGAGCTTTCAAGTTGGGAGGACTATTATTTGAGAAATTGACCATGGTTTACCCTATTCGACAAAACAAAGTACTTCCACATAGGATGGACACCTTAAGAAATCACTCACATAATCAGAACAAAGATAAATAAACTAGTGTATTATGTGGTTAAAACCCTCAAAGAGGGAAATTGTCCATGACCCTAGCCAACTTCGCCACTTGAGGCAATATATTAATGAAAATGAAAAATATTTTACCTAAGAGTTTCTCACAATTGATGTTTTGTAAATGAGCCTCCATACTCTTTAAATAGAGAGCATGGACCAATCAGGTTTTAAACCACATATTAGTATAGTTGTTAGTATCGAGGAGAATATGAGCCCTCGTATCACTTTATGTATAGAACATATCATGATTGTTCAATTACATAACCATAAATGCACACTAAAGAAACACACTTTTACCTAAAGACACATTAAACCAAGATGATCTTAACTAATTGCTAAGTGTTTAAATATCCTAGCATCCCCCCTTAAGAACAATTTGGGATAGGATTGAAGTATTTACCAAAGTGATACAATAGAAGGAAGGAGGAATTAGATCCTACCCCCCCTTACTGACAACTTCTTTAACTCCTAAAATAGATCAAAGTTTGGAAAACTTCACTTCTATAAGAGACTTTGTGAAAAAGTTTGCAACTTGATCATATATAGAGAAAAATAGAACTTTGAGAATGCGATCATGAACGATATTTCTAATGAATTGAATATGTATCTCAATGTGTTTTATGCATTGATGTTGAACTAGATCTTTGGAAATATTTATGGTACTCTAATTGTCACACCATAGTGTAGTTGGATTTTGTTGTTGGTATCCAAACTCTGAAAGGATTTGTCGAAACCACAAGGATTCTTTAATTACATTAATCGTTGCTTAGTACTTTGCTTCTACTAAAGAAAGATAAAGATCTTGTTGTTTCTTACAATCCCAAGTGATAGGTACAAAACCAAGAATTAAAATATAACATGCAATAGAATTTCGATCATTAGGGTCACCAACCCAATCAAAATTAGTGAAACCAACTAACAAAGGAGTCCCCCATAAACTTTAATATATCCCAAACTAAAATGTACCCTAGATATACTAAAGTATCTTTTTTTCTTATTTATAATGGTTCTCATGGGGTGCTTGCATATATTTGGAAACAAGACCAATAGAAAAATAAATATTAGGATGGGTATGAGTCAAATATAATAGGATACCAACTAACTAATGGTACAATGCAGAATCTACTTTGGGTTGTATTACAAGGAAGTTTGAATTTATATTGAAAGGGAGAAGGGGTTGGTTTACATCTTCGATGTGAAAGTGATGAATAAGGTTACATGCATACTTAGCTTGGGAAAGGGAAATATTTTCATTGGTTTGTAATACTTGGAGGCCAAGGAAATAATGCAAATAACCTAAGTTTTTCATTTCAAATTTCTTCCCAAGATTGGATTTCACATGGTTTAAAAGTTTTGGGTCACTACTAGTGAGAATAAGGTCATCAACATAAATAAAAAGTATTATGAGATGGTTTCCTACTTTCTTAGTATAGACATGTTTGTGGTCAAAATGGCATCTACAAAAGTTGGTGTTAAGAAGAAATATATCCATTTTATCATACCAAGATCAAGGAGATTGTTTAATACCATAAAGAGATTTATCAAGTTTGAAAACAAGGCCAGAGTAATTTTGAACATAGCTAGGAGGTTTTTTCATGTAAATTTATTCTTGTAGATCCCCATGCAAGAAGGAAGATTTAATATCTATCTGATGGACATCCCATTTATGTGAGGTGGTAAGGGCTAGAACAAGGTGGATGGAATTCACTTTGACTATGGGGGAAATGTGATGCAGAGATATATATGATGGAATACACAGTTACAACATGCACCCTACTACAGAATACACAGTGGAAAAACAAAACATAAATATTTTTGCCAAATAATAAGGAAATCCACTGGAAACTAAAACACCAGAAAACCCATGAATTTCAATATCATTCGTTTATTAATTCAATGCAGAGAACATATTTATATATTACATCAATATTGGGTTAAAATACAACCATGAAGTTTTGCTTGCGTGGCTGAAAACCACTACGAAATCATCCAAAGGGTAATGATCTGCGTGTATAGGCCGATATTCTGTTTCTCCCTTCCTGCATGCTCACCCAACCTGGAATGTTTCTCTCCACTCCACCTTCTATGATTTCCTTACTTCGTGGTTCACCAAACCCTTCAAAATCGCGCTCCATTTCTTTTTAAAACTCCTCGTCGACTCTAAAACGATTTGCCTTCCCTCCAAGAATGAGTTGTTTCCCAAACCGTCTCTCTGTCTTCCAGACCACTTCAACTTCTTTCGGCCTCATGTCACGCTTTTTCCTTTAGCCGTGAGTTCTTTTACCTAACGGTAGTTGTGACTCATCATGAATGGATACTAGCATGGAAAAATCAAATGTGTGTGACTACAATGTTGCAAATGAAGAAATATCATGACACTTGTAAAATTTCACTATACGCGAGAGTTTCAGTACAAGTTTTAGCACGAGTTTCAGCATGACATTTGTAAAATTTATCGATATGTGGCAGTTTCAACATGAGTTTCAGCATGACACTTGTAAAATTTCTCTATATGTGGCAGTTTCAGCACGAGTTTCAACATGTGTTTCAGCACAAGTTTCAGCATGAGTTTCAGCATGACACTTGTAAAATTTTGCTATACGTGGCAGTTTCAACACAAGTTTCAGCATGTTTTTTAGCATGATTTTCAGCATAGAAAGAGTAGCTGCAGGAGTAATCAAAAATTCAAATTTACAACAAATTGACTAAACAAAATGGACCACTAACACAGTCCTTATTCGACTTATTTTCTATTTGCAAAATGGAAATATTTTTGGGTTGTCACACACCCGACCCCTAAGTACCTTTTTAAGGGATGGGGTATAAATTTTTCGCTTAACCTAATACCCATGGCCCAATAATTACTGAAATATTTACTTTCTATTTTCCCTCTTGGAAATAGTTTAACGCTAACTCAATAGATTACTCATATGATAATTATGAGTAATTATATATAATATAATGAGGATAATTTCTCCATAATATACTTAAGTTGATTAAACTTAATTAAGGTATATAATTCAATTCATCCATGCCGCATTTTTACATAATTTAACATATATATCTAAATATATGCATATTTATTTATTTACTGGGAAAAAAGATTAACTATATTCAACCACAAGTTATCATTATATTAATTATATTATAATATAATTGTATTTAATTATATTATGATATGATTAATTTATATCAAATGAGCACTTAGGATTATAAATACCCATTAATACCTATGCCTCCACACTTCTACGAAATTCCTCATCATGCACTTATGAACCCAACTCTCTCGATTGTCGGAGTTGCAAAGAGGTCCCACTGATACTATACCTTTGTACAAATATAATTAATTATATTAATTTATAATATAATTCATCACCTTAAACGTTTATATGCATATTTTTGTAGCCAGTAGAATGAGAAAGGGTAGGTTCGGGCCTTCGACCCTTCATTACTTGTTCATTCTATTACCCCCAAATATCCTGGAGTCCCAAATTCCCGGAGCTCCGAAGTCCTAGACTCCTAAAAGGTCCACAATTCACATGATATCACATTAATATTAAATTAAAAAGGGAAATAGGGTCGATACTTTATCACGTACCAATATCACACTAAACCCATTTAATATATATTATATTAACCTCTTTGGAAAATGTTGCCAGGTTTATAAAGTCTCCAATATTTTATTAATAATTGAAATAAGGGAGAGAGAGATAAATCTAGGTCAACCCTCTTCGACTCTCCACCACATTCCTTATACTCCAATCTCCCGGAGCCCCGAGTCCCGAAGCTCCGAAGTCTCGAAAAGGGATCCACTTGTAATTACGTTATGGTTTAAATACAGTGAAATAATTTGGGTTATAATATAATATATATATTGTATTAAAGATATATTATATTAATCAATTTTGTTAATGGATCACATTAAATAAAATAATATAAATAATTGTATTTATTATTTATGCAACCTTCGCTCAGGGAAAGGAAGGGTTTGGGTATTTGGCATTAAAAATAATAATAAATTACTCTTTTGGTCTCAGGTCTATTTCGCTCCACGAAATTTAGCCTCCATTTCCAGAATAAAATAATAATAACATCAATAATATGTGTGTGTGTGTGTGTGTGTGTGTGTGTCCAATTTAAATGAATTTAATTTCTCTTACAAGAAATAAGAAAAGGATAAATACAAATTTCCAGTCTTGTAAAGAGATCTAATAAAAATTTATATTCCAAGGAGATTTCTCCATCCTGGAAATATTATAATCTCTCCCTTCTAGTGGGTAAATGAGTAGAATTTTATTTCCTTATTACTGTATTTTACTACTATTACTAACTTTAAGGAAATGATCCTCATACAAAGATTTACCTCCACATTAAATTCAGTGTTTCTACTGTCCACCAAAATTTAAGGGGATTCTTCCCAAATTTAGGAGATTTAACACAACTTAAATATAAATGTTTATTTATGCCTTAAATAGAATTTTGAGAACTTTTGTATTTTAATTTCATTTAGACCAATTTCATGTTTATGTCCTAATTATTTTTCCTCCATAATCATTTATAAGGAGTTTTAATGTTTTCCCATAATTGGGATTATTTCCTAAAGTCCACACAGATCTGATACCTTCTAAATTTTCTTGCAGGGGATTTGAAGATATACTAAAATAAAGCACTATTATGCAGAAAAATCACTCTCTCTTCTTTCAGAGGTGTTATAGATATTTTTAACTACTCAGACATTGATTTCCCAACATGCATTAAACTGTACGACATTGTCAACCACAACATCCACTCCCATAAATCTTACTTTAGCACACAAATAGTCAAGAGATAAGAAATCAAATCCAAAGAGATTCACCTAAGACATCCTCTTTATTCTACTTAAATTTCTCGAGTCACTTTTGTTAGAAATTAAACTTACACCATTCTAAAACATAGTATAAAAATTTCTCCGATCTAAACACTATAGAGATTTAACCAAGTATAATTATCTAAAAACCATATAATGATGCAACTATTGAAAGGGGTGCCCTTTTCCACCCAACCATAGGCACATTAACTCATGGATGGATTTACCACTAGCCACTTGCTAGCTAGATCATGATGCTCAGAGAGAGACTCTTCCTTCTATTCAACAACAACCAGGGACGAAGGCCACTCTCCTCCTCCCACAGGAACTTGGAAGATTTGTTTTCTCTCCACCAAGCAAGGGGGTTTGAAATGAGTGCTTCCTCAATCACTCTTCTTCTCTACAACCCCATTTATCAGCTTGGGCTGAAAAAACTACCCAACATTTCATGTACCCATAAAAAAATCATTTTTCAGTTCTCTTCAGAATCAAAGAGTTGCACATGCTCTCCCTCTTCAGAAATGGTCACTAGAACCATTCCTCTTGCATCCTCTCCCTCTCTCTATGAATTTCCCTTATTTTCTTTCCTTCCTAAACAACATTTCATGGGTCCAAATCCCAATTTCACAGGTCAGGTCAGGAATTTTTCAGATGGGTACTCTTCCCATCTCCTCATTGACTCTTGAGGAGGACATCCCAAGTACCATCTTGACTGATAATTTATTTTTCTGGGTCAAAGGACTATTCTAGGTTTGAATAATTTAAATCTATTAAAGTACTGGTCTGGTAGTGGTCATCTCAACCATTATTGGTTCCCCTCACCATCTCTCTCATGCATCATGATCTACCTCGGAAAACCCCTTCAACAATTATGTAACACTTTCCATTTTTTTATTTAGTAACATAAATATATACATTACATTTTATAACAAAAATGTTCATCAATTCCAACATCCACACATATTCAGTCTTCCCATAGTCTTTTAGCACGTTATACTTATATTTACAAGTTGGGTGAAATAGGGGTATTACATGGGTGATTTGTATATCCCAATCCCAAGGATTATCCTACATAAGACACCCCTGGTAAGAAAAACATGAGCTCCAGCTCATGTGTAGAAAACTGCTGAGGTGAAGAGTTCTGCACATGTGCTAACTGATCTTCAGTCACCCACGAAGCTTCCTCTACCCCTCTATTCTTCCACTTTATCAAATATTCCATGTATTCTTTCTGGCGAGTCTTCTTACCAACTCTTGTAGCAATAATTTCTTCAATCTGCTCCTCTGGCTTAATTGGTAGGTGTTGTTCCCATTCAATGAGGGTACCTTCATCTGCTCTCCTATCCCCTTCTTGAAAATCATAGAGGTCAGCAACATTGAATGTGTAAATTTGTTGAACCTGCATAGAATAGATCTAGCTAAACAATAATACACACATTTACAGAAAGAATTGGAGAAATAAGAAGAAGGAGAGAAAGAATGGAAGAATTCTCATTAACCGTTGTGAATAATGAATAATTTACACATGATATACTCTGTATATCTCAATGAGTTTGACTTGAGGTGAACCAATGTGCCATAGTGGTGGTCTAGAGTGATCTGGACACACACCAATAGTTACGGGAGTGAACTGCCACCTATTCTAGTCTCTTAGGTAGTTACGAGAGTGAACTGCCACCTAGTTGAGTTAACTAGTCAACTAGTCTTCAGTTAACTGACCGAACATAAAGTAGTGAGGAGTTAACTCAGGGAATCAAGGCTAATTCTCCACTTTGGTGATGATACCAAGGAAAGGTCGAATTATCATGGTGATGATCCAAATGTTGCATGGTGATGATCCCAATGCAACATCTAAACTCAACTCAACTAGTCAAACTGAAGTGTCAACTGAAAGAGAATATTCTCCAGGTGGAATATTCTCCCCTAAAATATAGGAGACTGGAAAATGACTAATTATGACTAATAAACAAGGAATAACCTTAGAAA
>ML784009.1:458990-515508 GCA_009831015.1 Picea engelmannii
ATTCCAGTAATGACAAACAAAAAATGGTTGAAAATGTAGAATGTTTATCCTTCTTCCATTTATAATCACTCAAAACAATCAAAATAATATATGATATTTTCATTTGCAATAATGCTCAAAACAATGCACTGACAATAATACATTATATTCGTTATGACCTTAACTCAAAAAAAATGCATTGGAAATAATACATTGTTTTTATTACAAGAACATTTTAGATACCACTCATTCCAAAGCAAAAGAAAACCATTTTCTATTTATGTGCATCAAAATATTTTTAGGTTATGTTATTTCTATGCATTTTTGCGCTGAGTGGGATATTCCATTATGTCCAAAGTATTCATTTTAGTTGGGAACACTTTTCATTTAAATCGGAAAGGTTTTCATTTTCCTAAGATACGACCTTTTTTTCCATATCCGGAGGTATAAAGTTTGATTATGTCCTTTTATTTTTCTATTTCTAGTTCCATTTTTCTACTATTTTTTATCTATGTATGCTCTTTTTCATGTTCTTTGTGCAATCTCAGCAAATAAAAAACAAAGTGGAAAGTGTTTTTTTTTTATATATGTTCTTTTCTCTATACTTCATGTGAACTCAACAAATCAGAAATAGAAAAAAAACTTGTATTTTCCAAGCAAGTTAACCAAGATCTAACACCATTATTATAAAGTTTCGATTTCTTTTTTGAAACTTCACTTGTTTTGTGCGCAAACATGTTGAATTTTTTTGCAAGAAAAAGAAAGAGTTTTGGGGGTAAGCATGAACTTTGATGCAAAGAGTTAAAAATAATAATAATAATATAAAAAAATAAGTAAAAGAGCTCCCCTTCTCCTTCATAGCATTTGATATGCATTTTTCATCAAGTGACTTGGTTGAAAGTTACTTTATTTAATAAGAGGTATTGAGTTCAAGTCCTTTTTTTCATTAAGTTACTTTTCAAAAAGGTTCATGCAACTTTGAATTTTCACATAATTTTATTTTAAATTGCATCTCACTTAAATTATAAAAGCTAATCACTATAAAATAACTTTAGTATGGATTTTTAAGTTACCTTTGCATACAATTTAATTTATAAAGTAACTTCATTGTAAAAATTATTCTCATTTATTTTATAAAAGTGAGTCACTTCATAAATAATTTATTAGTAAAAGTGAGACTATAGGGAAAATTAGAGAAGAAGGGAAATGTGGGCCAACCTTTACCCGCCATATGGCACATTGATTACCTTTCATGCCTTTCTTTAAAAGAGCACAGCTTTGATATCCAATGTCCATTTTCAGTGTCATTTTTTTCTAAATTTCCTAATTTTTCAAGAGCTTCCCATCAAAACAGTTGGTATCTTCTTTTGAAGCCATCTTACTTGCATATTTGAATATGGCTAGTCCAAGTGATTTTTTTCTTAATAGTACCAACTACTTCTCATGGAAATCCCATATGGAGGATGTACGATGAGGTAAAATATTGTACAAGATTACCTTGGGAAAAGAAAAATCCTCCATGGATACTGCAAAGAAAGACAAATGGGATAGTAAAATGATGAAGCACGCGGACTAATCAGAACTTCTATCTATACTATTTTATGGTTTTACCTTCAAGGAATTGATGACCCAGATGAAGCTTGGAAAACTTTAGACTCTATATTTAGTAAACATAATGAGATTTGAGCCCACTAGCTTGAAAATCAATTAATTTATTTAAATCCCAGTTATTTATCTTGCATTGAAGATTATCTATCTAAGTTTAAAACACTTATAATTTTACTGAAATACTATAAAATCGACATGAAAGATGATCGATGTATATATGTTATTCTTGATAATATTGGTGGTGCGTACTCTATTTTTTTATCTACCTTTCACTCCTTCAGAGAGACTCTAGGGGATTCTTACACACCACCCTCTCTTGAATTCTTTTGTGATTCTTTAATTAGAGAGAAAGATAAGATCTTGTATCTTGGAGTGATCAACATTATAGGTACATCTAACAAATCCTTAGTGTCAAAATATAAGGATAAATCCAAGCAACCAAAGAAGAAACATCCTCACAACAACAAGAAAACAAGGGTCCCAAACCCTCTCTACCATGTTTTAGTCCCAATGGTGACAAAGGAAAAAAATAAAAAAGTAAGAAGACTGAAAAAAAAAATGCAATTTTTTTGGGTGAGATGGTCATCTAGAGTTTAAATGTTTTAAAAACATGGAGGCCTTAGAAGGAACAATGAAGAAGCACAACATCGATCTTGATTTTTTGTCTTCTTCTTATGGACAAGAACTTTCCACTTCTATTTTTTCCTTCAATGCAACATATACTTCTTCTTCTTATGAGTAGTTTATTGATTCTATAGTATTTTATCACATGGCTACAGATAAAGCCATTTTTCTTCTCTTAATGAATGTAACACCAAATAAATATCTATTGGTGATTATAGATATCTTAGTGTTGTAGGTTATGGAAAAGTTCAACTAGATGATGGTCATTTTAATGATGTATTTTGTCTTCCAAGTATCTCTTACAACCTTCTATCATTATATCAAATAACGCATTCATGTGAAGATAAAATAATAGATTTTTCACCTCACCAAGTTTTAATCAAGGATTTAAAATGTCCTAAGCATGTTCTAGCAGCTAGAATTGTTGACGATATTACTAGGTTGTACAAAATATGACAACTTTGGGTCATCAACTCTTCCATTAGTTTGTATTTCTCATAGTGATGACTTGAGAAAACTATGGCATGAGATGTTGGATCATCTAAACTATCACTCATTGTAGCAGCTATGTAATCAAAATATGGTGACTGGTATTCCTCTCGAATCTTACAGAGATGGTTTTTGTGTCAATTGTGTTCTCGACAAACATCATCAAGATAAATTTCACAAGCATGACTCTTGACACGCTTCGACCCCCTTGCAACTTGTTGATAGTGATTTTTGTGGTCCACTTCCTTCTCCTTCTTTATCTGGGTGCAATTACTTCTTAACTTTCATTGATGTCTTGTCTAGATGTACTAGGGTTAATTTCTTCAAACTTAAGAGTGAAATATTTGACATGTTTTTGCTCTAAAAGGCCCTTGTATAAAAATCTAGACAAAATCTATAGAGGTTAAGAATAGATAATGGAGATGAATATGTTAACAACAAATTTACAACTTACTACACTACATAAGGCATTCAAGTGTAACATAATGTTCCATATACACTGCAACAAAATGGTGTTTTTGAGAAAAAGAATCAAACCTTAAAAGGAAATGGAAATTGTATGATCAAATCAAAGGGATCAAATATTCAATTTTGAGAAGAATCCATTATTCTTCCAATTACATAGTAAATCGCACTCTCACAAAGGATTTAAAAAATATAATACTAGAAGAAGCATGGGATAAAATTAATCCATATGTAAGCCTCGTCTATGTCTTTGGTAGTAAAGTATGGGCTAACATTCCTAATGAAAATATCTTAGCCTATGAGTATAAGTCATTGTTTGTGCCATATTCGACTTGTGATCCACCTCAACATATTTGCCATCTTATCTTCCCAACTTTTATATTAGTGATCCTATTATGGTTTCTCCTTCATATGATAACAATGAGGATCAAAATCCACCTCTTCCTACCCAATTACCTCCTCTCCTAGATCGAGTTTCAATGACTCGTTATCCAAAAATAGTTGCAAAAGATTTTGGCCATCCATATGGGACACAACAATGAATGAAGAATATGTTCCTTAATGGAAAATGATGCTTAAGATATTTTACCTCTTATGAAAGAAAGAGAACTTGTCAAGTTTAAATGGGTGCATAGAACTAAGTATGAATCAGATGGAAGTGTTGAAAGACATAAGGCCTAGTTAAATTCCAAAGGATTATCTCAAGTTGGAGGAAATGATTATAATGAAATATTTCTGACATATTCAAATTGAATTACATCTTCCTTTTTCTATCCCTTTCCACCTGACCTAAATGGGAGGTCCATCAGATGCATGATAAATCCAACTTCTTGCATGGGGATCTACAAGAATAAATTCAAATGAAACAACCTCCATCTATGTTTAGAATGACTCTAGCCTTGTTTTACACATTAAGAAATATCTCTATGGTCTTAAACAAGATCTTTGATCTTTGTATGCTAAAATGGATATCTTTCTTCTTGACATCAACTTTTGTAGATGATGTTTTGACCCCAAAGTTTATACCAAGAATGTAGGAAACGATATCATAATACTTGTTCTTTATGTTGATGACCTTATTCTCACTGGTAGTGACCCATAACTTTTAAACCATGTAAAATCCATCCTTCAGAAGAAATTTGAAATGATAAACATAGGTTATTTGCAATGTTTTCTTGGCCTCCAAGTATTGCAAACCAAGGAATAAATTTCCCTTTCCTGTTCTAAGTATGCATGCAACTTTCTTCATCACCTTCACATGGAAGATGTAAACCATACCATTCTCCCTTTCAATCTAAAGTCAAACTTGTTTGTACTACACCCAAATTAGATTCCACTTTGTACCATAAGTTAGTTGGTAGCCTCTTATATTTGACTTATACCCATCCTAATATTTCCTTTTATGTTTATCTTGTTTCGCAATATACAAGAAAACCCCATGAGATCCATTATAAAGAAGAAAAAAGGATACTTCAGTATATCTGGGGCACAGTTCAGTTTGGGATATATTCAATTTCAAGGGGGACTCCTTTGTTAGTTGGTTTCACTGATTTTGATTGGGATGGTGACCTTAATGATCTAAATTCTACAGCATGTTATATTTTCGTTCTTGGTTCCAAACCTATCACTTAGGCTTGTAAGAAGCAACAAGATATTGTTCTTTCTTAAGTTGAAGTAGAGTACCGAATAATGGTTAATGTAATTCAAGAATCCTTTTGGCTTCAACAAATCCTTTTAGAGTTTGGATACTAATAGAAGCATCCGACCACACTATGGTGTGACAATTAGAGTGTCATAAAGATTTCCCAATATATAATTCAATATCAATGCAAAAAACACATTGAGCTACATATGCACTTCATTAGAAAGCTCATTCATGATCACATTCTCGAAGTTCTCTTTTTTCTTACATATGATCAAGTTGCAAACATTGTCACAAAGTTTCTTACAGAAGTGGAGTTTTCAAAACTTTGATCTATGCTACCAGTTCAATCAGTTGTCATTAAGGGAGGATAGGCTCTAATGTCTCCTTCCTTCTCCTATTGTGTCACTTTGGTAAATCTTTCAATACCATCCCAAGTTGTTCTTAAGGGGGGGTGTTAGGATATCTAGACACTTACCAGTTAGTTAGGATCAACTTGGTCTAATGTGTCTTTAGATAAATTTTGTTTTTTCAGTATGCATTTATGGTTACAGTCATGATATGTTCTAGAAATAAAGTGATATGAGGGCTCATATGCCCCTTGATACTAATAGTTGTATTAATCTATAGATTAACACTCGATTAGTCCATGATCTCTATTTAAAGAGTATGGAGGGTCATTTAATGAATATCGATTGTGAGAAACTCTTGTTTAAAATATTTTTCTTTTGCATTAATATATTTCCCCAAGTTCCTGCATTTGTTGGGGCCGTGAACTATTTCCCTCTTTGAGGGTTTTAACCACATAATACACTAGTGTATCAATCTTTGTTCTAATTGTGTGAGTGTTTTCTTAAGGTGTTTTTCATATGTGGAAGTACCATATTTTATTGAACAAGGTAAAACATGGTCAATTTCTCAAATAGTAGTCATCCAAACTTGAAAACTTGAGCATAACCATAATAAAAAAATGAGAGACTATGTGTGTGTCCCTAGAAAAAGTAACCTGGATAGTTTGAGAATTTTCTAAGCCTTGACTTATATCATCTAGATGTTAATATATATGGATTGGGCCCTAGCCTCCATAAACTAAGCTAATATAGTAGAAAGTAGAAAGCATAGAAACTAGGATCTCAGAGAGAGATATGAACTAGAATAGCATTGTGTCATCATCCTCTTCGACAAGGAAGATGGGGTACTTTCTTTTGGCCCCTACCTTTGTCTCTAGTTTTCATTTGCAATATTTTTATTTTCCTTGGCACCTTCTTCCTTGTTGTCTTATATCCCCTTTTTAGAACCTTGAATTTCCTCTTAATGGGGGGTAGTACTTATCATTGAGTTGGTGAAAAGGAATCTATAATGGTGTTTAGAATAGGATTGTCTTTCTCTAAGGAATTTTCCATGTGACATGAAATCAATTTCTTGTTATTCCAACATAAAACTAATATGAGAGAGTAGTGGGTAGTTTGGCTCCATGAGAACCCAATGTCCAACACAATGCCCTGTAATTCCTTGTCAAATATTTTTCTACTGGCGGTTACCCTTTTGGCCTTGACCTTGTCCTCTAGATTGTTCATATTTTGGATGATATGACAGTTGCATACCAACAAATCCCTTTGCAATATTGAAGGATTATGAATTCAAACCATTATAGTGGATCCTCTTGCTTTCTTAGTTGGCTTTCAAATCCTCATGAACTCGATGCTTGGAGAATCTTCTTCTTCCCCTCGGGTTTAGGAAAAGTTTATTCCTCTACCTCCCTCTCCTATCTCTTCAAGTCTCCTCATAAATTGGGAGATTAATTCAATAGTCTATACCTACAACAAATCGTTCAACATTGGCTTGTCCCTTTCCTACCATATATAGAGAAAATGCACTATTAGTTGGTCAACAAAACCATTAGGCTTCATGGTGATAGTTAGGAGGAGAATAAGCCCACAACCCTGAGTGAGATCCTTATTTCTCCATAGTACCTTCCTTTATTATCCAGGAGGATCTTAGTGGTCACCCACATGTTTCAACTGGCTCAAAACATTTTTGTGGCAACTTACTATTTTTAACAGTTTTTCGGGCCCCAAACTCTCGGGGCCATTTTGAGGGCCTAAACGACATTTTTTCAAAATAGGGAACCTCAATGATAGTTGAAGGCTTTGATTGAGCCCCCTAAATGAATATCTTCATCAATACATTTCCAACGAGCTATTGTGTGCCCTAAACGGAGATCGTATGCAAAAGTTGTGACCTCAGGAAGTTGATGTACTAACGTACCCCAACGGGGCCTACATGACTTTTGGTGCTTCATCTCCTACGGTTAGGTTTTTGGATGTATAGAGTTTTGGCATTCATGTTTATTGTACAAAGGAATTCATAGCCTCATTGTACTAATATTCTTGTGAATGAGTGTAGCCATCACATCTCTTCTCAGAGATAAGATGCCACCATTCTAGCCAACTTGTTTTGAGTCTACATTTTACAGTTTTCAGCATATTTCTTATTTAATAGAAGTCAATTTTTATTGTATATTTGTTATTGTTCACTGTGCCTCTATGTTAATATTATAAATATGTTTTTTCATTTCGTTTCGCTCATAAATCTAGATCACTTTCCCTATTTAATACCATCCTCATGATTTTCTCATGTGGGTTCATATTGAGACTAATCCTCCAAGGTGTGATAATATTCATCCCTCCCAATATCCCACACCCATGCATGAATAATTGAAATTCCCTCACCACCTGCCACAATGAATTTGCTAGTATCACTCCTCCTTTCCACCCTATCTTGGGGTGTAAGATCTTTTGATTAATCTTGAAGGTGTCTTTGCAAAGATTTGTATCTTGTCTATTCTTTTAGTTAGTATCCAATTCTTTATTTATCCTAATAATTCCTTCATTTGCAAGCTTTTCTACTAGCTTATTGACTTTTCATTTTACATGAGATGGTTGAATAATTAATACAAAAGAGATGTGAATTTTTATTTCTTCCATACATGTTTTGAAGCAACTATTAGAATGACTTTGTCTAATGGGGAACCATTGGTTTCTCTAGTGATGGCTTTGATGAGGATTTGAGAGTCTCCTTCCATCACTAGGTTACTAAATCCACAAGTAATTGCCAAATTGCAAATCATTTTCTAGTACTTGTAGCTCAACTGAGTTGTTTGTATCAATGCCCTAATAACCCATAGACATTTTAAGGATGGTGTATGTGTTGTCCCTAATGTCTCATAATATTCCATCTTTCAATAAATTTTCTAAGTAAACTTCTCTTAAGAGATCATATAAGATGTGTTTGTTCATATCAAGTGAAAAAAAAGTTGTGAATCTCATATCTCCAAACATAAATTTAACATATGTCATTAGCAATGATATTAACTCGTGGTTTGACAATAAAAATCTACTCTACCTCTAAATATTCTTTCTTTAACCATGTCAAATCAGTAATGTTACCCATCATTTTGGGGTGACTCTTGAGGGGTATGATTGAAGACAATTGCAGTGAACTGATTCAATGAATGAGCAATTTCCTAGGAAAGGTTTGTTTTGAGGAAAAGGGGGAAGCTTGTGTTGTCATGTTTAATGACCTTGCACTAAAGCATTATGGTTTGGCCACTATATCGAGAACATTATGGTAGATTTGGGGTCTTAGTAAATATGAGGTGTTCTAGTATGTTTAGTATATTGTTGGCAAGTGTTGTCCTAACAATATTAACCTAGGGAATCTCCCCTTAAGCCGGAGGAAGAGATAGCCTAAAGTGAAAGAGGGTTGGTGGGGTGACAGTGACCTTCCCTCTCAGTTACACCAAATTTCACTTGATTTGTAAACTATCATGGATATTCCACTTGAAAAAAATTTCACAACAAATCTAATAAATAAAACCGAAATTTACCTATGAAGATTAAAGTCCTTTAGATTCCAGAATATTTAGTTATTGAATTTTTTCTTTTGCATGAAATAGATAAAATGCAGAAAATAGAGGACGATAAAATACAATCACACACCATCCACAAAATAACACAAATATTTTGTTTGGGAAACCCTTACGGGAGAAAACCCAGCTAGAAGGTGAGGTTGATCTGCTCTCATTTCTCTTGTATGAAAATAATGCAATCACAAAGGAGAAGGCACTCTTTATGGAGCTACCTGAGACATGTGGCCTATTAAGTTGCTATAGAAGATTAACCCCCTCTATTATGCTCTCTAATTTTCCTACTCCCAGTTATTATATTCTACTATGGAACAAAATACAATAACATAGAATGGAACCCCTTCTCCTCCTAGAGGCCCAATATTTAACATAGCTCGATAGTCGTCTAGGGTTAGGGTTTTGACTTCCTTAACCCACAATTGTGATAAGATTTAGGACCTTCTAGAATATTCTAGAAAATAAAATATGTGGTTATACCCATACATTTAAGTAATGGAGGTTGACGTGGAATCCACTCACACTGTGGTGATCAATATGGTAGGTCAACTTGCGAGAGACATAAATTTCACATACAACTCTGATTAAGGCGATTCTTGCACCGTTGGAAAGGTATCAATGTGAAGAATATAGACATCGACTCCAAAATGAGGTTTGGACCATAAAAAGGTGTTGATTTATGCTTTAGAATGGCCCTAGAATATTTCAGACAATTGTTTGGACCCAAATTTCCAAATTTGGACCAATTGCTAAAATGGCTCTACAAGTTGATTCCTCTAATTTTTTCACCCATGGAGCATTGAGATAGAAGAAAAATAACATGATGATCCATTATGGATAATCACTTGATATTTTGGAATTTATCACAATAAGTGTGAGTTTGTGTGATAATAAGTAACTCATTAGAGTGATCTAGGCTAGGTCAAGGATCAAACCAAATGGTTTTCATTATAACCCAAGAATATATCCAACAATCTGCAAGCTAGATATACTAATAAATTATGACTTAGTAAGGCTAAGACATTTAGAGACACACCCATGAGGGGTTCACTCTTAGGGGGTGTCTACCCTTTTACATCTAAATCTAAAGAATAATGCTTCAATGTACTTTAAGGGTGCATCATACCCAAGTCAAAAATTGAGTAAAGTCCTACAAAAATCACTTACCTACTCCTCTTTTTAATTTGATAAAAAAAAAAACATTTTTCCAAATAAAAAAAATCATTAACCATATCAAAATTTGCATTGGTTTTAAATTAACATGAATAAACCCCAATTTATCTCACAAACCAAACCATGTAATTAACATTATATAGAATGGCATAATGTGAATGTATGCAACTATTACATGTATGTATGCCAATAAAGAAGACTACTTTAAAATTCAATATTCCTGAGTAGATATTAATTTAATTTTAAAATAATCATGCCTTTCAAATAAAAGGAATTTGGAAATCTAAACATATACCCATTGTAAAATAACTTAACTAATATAAACATATTCCAATAGACATAAATTCATGCCATTCGCCATTAGTGATCCAACCTAATGAATATCAATATAGTCAAATTGGAAAAATTGAATCCAACAAGATATAAGTTTATTATTATTTTATATTGGTTGCAGTCAAGGAGCTTTCTAGGGAAATCTAAAAAGTGTTTGACATGTGAAAGAAGGGGCTGATATGTTATTGATTTATGGATAGTCATTTTCTAGTTCGGAAAATAGTCAAAGATGGGAATTTCCTTTCCAATTTGGAAAGTGGTTCAAGATTTTTGACAGGCAGGCATTTTCCAGTTCGAAAAATGGTCCAGATCAGACAATCATTTTCGTAATGAAAATGGTCAGATAGATTGTTAATGTACCATAGACAACAATTCTCCTTCGTCATTCTTCTTGGCAGTCACTCTGAGTAGTGGTCAAGTAGAATGGTCCGCCTCGCTGGGAATTCATTCTTTCTAAGTTCATAGTTGTAGACAGTTTCGAAGAATGGTCCGCTTTTGGAGAGTGGTGCAGAATAGTCATTTCCATAGGAAATGGTCCAGACAGTCATTCCCTAGGGAAAACACATTCTCTCCAAGTTGCACTATGATTAGTTCCATAGGAATGGCCCAGTTAGGTGAATGGTCCATGTTAAAAAATTAGGGACGAGCATTCCCTAGGGAATACTCGTTCTCTCTAGGTTGCACTGTGATTAGTGTTGGAGGAATGGACCAGTCAGGTGAATGGTCCAAGCTCAGAAATTGGGGACAAATATTCTTTTATGCTTGGGAAGAATAGTCCAGATAACCCGTGGTTGATGTTTTACTTTATGAGGGCACATGCTCTTCCTGATCTCATAGATTGAGTGAAAGAATGGCCCAGATGACTCAGTTTGTATCATGATATTGTTATGCAGGTTGATATCAGATGATATAATTGTTGTGGAGACTGTATGTCTTTGGACAGTAGTTGTATGCTATTGTGGTGGATGTGTTCCATTGGTTCTCACTATGTGTCACTGGTTAGTAGTCTTGTGCTACTTGGTGTGGTTGTGTACCACTGGATAGTAGTTGTGTACTACTATGGATCGACAGAGTTGTTCTCTATTGAATGGCATTGCTCTGATTTCCATAGAGACTACCACTAGTGTTGTAAATGATTTCCAGCTAGATGGATAGTCAGTATGTTGATGGTTAGGCATTCTCCAGGTGGAGAATGGTCCAGGTAGGACAAATTGTTTGTGGATAGACATTCTCCCTATGGAAAATGGTCTAGGACAATCATTCTTATAGGAATTATGTCTGTATTACAATAATAGTCCTCTTAGCCCATGGCATGGCTTCCTTTGGAAAAATTATTCTTCTAGGACATATGTTTGGATTAGAAGAATGGTTATTGTATCTCTATAGACTGAGTTATTCAACATCATGCCCGACTACTCAAATGGATTATAGCTTCGAGAGATGATGCAATTGATGTTATCATATACTGATAGTGATGATGTTGCTCATGAGTTGATCTACGTGATCATGAGATAGCCTATGTGGCTATGATGATGCTACTAGTTGAATGGTTTGTTTGTGCTCAAGACCATTGCCTTTAATACCTCCCTAGCTAGGAGGGAGTGTTGATATTATGGTAGTTGTGGGAGGTATTAACCTCTATGTGTAACCTTGATGAGACTAGAATATTCTGGGAAGCAATAGAAAACTTAAAGCATCGGATAATAACCCTAGAAGACAAGTCGGCTCAAGATATTAATTAATATTGAGTTATTAGTCTCTACGAAGAGAAGTCGACCAATTCAAGTGAGTTTGAGCACTATAAATAAGAGGGCACTAAATCTCATTTTCTACTCACTCTCATATTAACTGCGTAAGACTAGTGGTGTGCAAGTTTGGAGAGGCGTTGCAGCTGTTGCAACTGACATTTTTGGTTTTGGCTTGGAATTTGTCTTGGTTATGGTTTGGAATTTCTTCTTGGTAAGATAGCTTTGGAGAGAGAGGTACGCTACCTTGGTTGGCTATTGGTTCTATTGTTTTCTTACGAAATTATTCTCTATGTCAAGGTTAAGGTGCTCAAGGGTGGCATTTGTGCCTATAGTTGGATGACAATATTAAGATATTGTCTATCCATGTCCTGTTATCCCCGATATCTAGGGATAACTAGGAGATCATGTATCGAGGCCCACAGGTCCTAGACATGGAGTACCGAGAGCAGGATTGACCTGAGCATGGCCCTAGAGGGCCCATGTTTCTTCTTCTCCACCAGACTTGTCCTGTCAGTAGCAACAGCTTCCATCACCACTGACTTGGACTTGCTTCAGAGAGGACTCTTTCTCCATGAGGTAACTGGTCCAAGGTATCATGGTATGTGTCATGTTTGATCGTTATAACTTTCTCATATATGCATTAGGTTCCTTTCATTTCTGATGACTTCTTGGATCTTACACTAATCCACTTGACCATTGTCGGGGTGATTGATGGGGTGACTTAGAAAGTTGATATTCATGGTTTTGGTTAGCCACCAAGGGGGATTTGCAGAGCCATCATCCTCTCCCATCATTTTTATCATTTTACATCTTATACCCCGCACACCTATCCCATTCCCCTAGTCCGACCATTAGGATGACCTTTGAGGGTTACACTTTGTCTTGTGGGAAGCAGGGGCTAAAGGCCCAGGGGGTAAAAGAAGCTGGTAAAAGATAAAATCCATAGGAAATAGAACCTAGGGATGCTTCACCCAGGGGATCCTCGAGAAGGCAATAAAAAGCCTATCGATAAGAAAATAAAGGGACCCTAAGAAAAATAATAAAACAAGACCTAACCAAGAGGATGGGACATCTCATCACGAGCCGGCCCATTATGTTCATAGGTATCCAGCAATATGACATTGCTAACATCTGGTCACCACGCCAGGGCAGTGACCTTTGGTTGCATGGCCAAGGGAAAAGGGGTCTCATCACGAGCTAGCCTTATCATCTCTGCGAAGATACCAGTGGGTAACACTGTCAGCTCTGGCCACCAAGCCAAGGCAGTGTCCTCTAGTCAGACGTTGAAATAAAAGAAATAAAAGAAAAATAAAGGCAATAAAGGATTTGGAAAAAATGCATCCATGACGGGTACAACTCGCCTCCTACAAAGGCACCCACAGACAACACCTACCCTTGGGCTTACTGTGACTGGACATCCCTAAAAACCATATCACCCCATAAAACATGGCTTGAATAATCTTCTGAGGAAAATTTCCTTATCTTGTGGGTATTAGCCCAATAGGTTATTTTCTCAGTTTCTTCATATTTGTATAGTAGATCTGTGTAATATCTGTGAGCTCTTGGATGATATGTTAGGGATTTCATGCATATATTTGATAACTTTAATGATGAGATATGATTTGCATTGCTATGATCCCGAGGAATGATGAGCCCATGGAGGGCGTAGTCTTTGATGTGCAGGACCATACCCGGTGGACAGGTACCAGTGGACCGGTACACATGGGGATATGATCAGTTCGGACCTCCATGGGGTTGAAGAGGCCATCCGATCGTTGCTGGGATGGACGAGGCAGGACAACGTTGTGATGAGCCCTTGCATGAAGAATAAGAAGGACATCCTCACCCAGGATGCTTTGGTAGAGCCCGGCCTAGGGGGATCACCCATTGCAGATGAGATGATGGCTTTTGATTGACAGGACGCCACCCAGTGTAGGTTGGACGTTTTCTGGAGCATGTGGCAGTGTGCTGGGATTATCTGGCACGTGTGGCGGGTTGCAGGAGCCCAATGGGGGCCAACGTTTTTCTCCTTGGATGCTGATCTTGCCCAAAAAGGGCCAACGTCTCCCTCAGAGGGGCCTGACGTCTCCCTTTTAGCTCATAATTTTGATAATTTAGCATTTAATGTGACACATAATGTAATATTGTTACGTCAGCCTTGTTGGTTGTTTTTGACCTATTTTTGTAACTAAAGGTCATTTGGATGATATAAATAGAGGACGTTGAGCCTCATTTTGAAAGGAACACAACTCACTCTTTTGTGAGAGGATTGCTTTTAGTCTTTTGTCTTTGTATTTGGCTCTTGGAGTTGAGGCGCTACACTTGAGGAGGATCATTTTTGGCATGCTTATGGTGTCTTTTATCATTGGAAGGTTTACAACTAGGGTTTGATTAGCTCTTCATTGATTTGTAAGTATATTTTTCATGCAAAACTTCTTGATTGAATGGTTGTAGGTTAAATATCTTACTTTTATGGTTATATTGTTGTTATTTTGCTTAATCATTGAAACCCTAGGGAGCAAGCACACAAGTAGGTCCTTGCTTCATGTCCCCATGGTAAAAGACTTGTTTAGCCATTGATTAAGGAGAACCTAGCCTAGTCGTTGCTACACTAGTTCCCCTTTTTCTGAGTTAGTTTTTTAACATAAGTTGAACAAGGAAGACGTCCTAGGCCTAATTAAGTTTACACCTAGGGTTTTGACCTTTAGGGTTTGTAGAGCCTTGGCTCTATAACACTTTTCAGCCCTAGATTTGTGTTTTGAAGCTAGTCGTTCTTGCCAAAGAGTTTTAAGGAAAGAGGGAGGAGCATGAGGCCTTGCTTTAGCAACACCGGAATGAGCCTCCTCCCCTTAGGGTTTTGACTTCATGGCCCTGCCATTGCAGCACCATTAAGCCTAACTCTCACATCCTTAGATTTAGATCCTTCCAAGCCTTTAGCCTTACTCCTTGACTCCATTTACCCTAAGGCACTAGTCTAAACATGCAACTTTGAGTCTTTTGTGTTAAAACAATCTTTCTAGCTTTCAAAAATTGAAACCCTAACTAACCCTAGCGACTTACTAACCCTAACTAGCTAATGACGTCATGCCTATTTTGATCTCTTGTTTGGTATAAACATTGTGGCTTTGTCATGTAGCAATTGGCATTTATGTGCAGATTATTTTCATTGGCTTAATTTGCAAAACGTCCACCTCCTTGCCTACCAAAACTAACCTAGAATAGGGCTGATGTCACCCTTAGAAATGCTTGATGCAACAACATTATATGTGATTATATTTATGGTATTCAATGCGTTGTGATAATTGAAGGATTGATATTGTACATTGAATGCTCTATCATTTTGTATTTATTGAAGAAGTTATATTATAAACCATAGTCTTTATTGCAATCATTGACTTTGTCAATAATTACATTCATTTATGCTCATATATAATGAAGATAGTCATTTGTTTATGAAGTACTAACCAGTGCTGCACATTTTAGTTTCATTTGTTTTGTCTCACAAACAGGTGCCCTTTTCAGTGGAATACCTTCATTTTGACTATCTCTTTGGCAGTAATCTATGAAGGGAAAGCCCACTTTGACCCTTGAGCCTTAATCCCTTTCCTTCAATACCCCAGATTACTAGGGACGTCTCCCTTGGGATTAGCCACCTTGAATAAAAAGATGCCCCCATCGAGGTGACAGTGGGTGGGGAAGCTCCTATTATGCCAGTTTGATCCCTACATTCCAAGCTACTTGACCTTGACTACAAACTGAGTGATAACATTTTGGCGCCGTTGCCGAGGAACACTGAGTCAACATTCCTCAAACGACAAACCTTTGGTAAGCCTTGCCTCAGAGACCTTTTCTTGCAAGCTTACCTGGCGACTCCACTACCTTTTTTCCCCTATTCTTTGGTATTTTCAGGGAAACTATCTGGTGACTCCACAAACCAAAAGGAGGTTCAATAACCCTCCCCTAGCTTTCAAAAGGAAGCCTCCTGCAAATTCACCTGTTGTCAAGTCACTTTTTGGAAAGAAACTTCCTTTAGACATGACTACTCGTAGTGGAAAATTGTATTCAAATCCCGCTACTATGACAACCACTACTATAACAAACCCTGTACCTCCAGTCGATCCAAATCCTCATAAATGGTCTCACTCAGAGAGTTATAACTACTTTGATTTCAGCAACATCCAAGGAGGAGAACATGACTTGCTCGCAGATGCAAACTCCTGGCTACCTTCCATTTCAGGAAAGGGTATCTCCAGAAATTCACATTGGACCCAGTTTTGTGACAGTTTTGACTTTCATCTAGATGGTCAAGATCATCCTGATGTTTTTATGAAACTCTTTGCAAGATAAAGAAAATTCGCAAGATCTTTTTCTTCAGTACTCCAATATTTGCAAAGGATCTTGTGAAAGTATAAGAGACTTCACTGACAGGTTTAATATTGCCCTCAAAAAGATCCGATCAAAGGTTGGTTCAGAACAAGCTATCATCGATCAATACCTATCTTCTTTAGAAGGAACTTTGAAATTCAGAGTCAGGAACCAAACGCCAACAATTTTGGAAGAAGCACAAGATATGGCCTTTCAGATTGAGAGAAATCTTGATTTTGATGACTTTATTGAAGAAAGAAACATGAATTGTGAACTATGGGATCCGGGCAATGAAACCATGGAAGAACCTTAACCTCCAAGTGTCCTTCAAATTGAACTAGCTCCCGCCAAGAGGAAATGGAGCCTTTCTCCCAAGAGTGATATATCTTCCCAAGAACCTCTGGTGAAGAAGGCCCATCCAGAAGGAAAAAATGGGCATGTGTCACACAAAAGCCTGGACCCGAATCCCATTCAAGACTTTTCTCTCTTCATCCATAAAGTAGGAGACCTGATTCCTAAAAATCATGAGTTCAAACCCTTTTATGTATCCCTCCGAGTCAATGATCTTCTCCTCCACAACTATCTACTACACCCAGAAGCCAAATCCAATATAATGACAGAAGAGGTTATGCGACAATTGGGCCTGAAAATCTCACGAGCTAACACCAGAGGCGATTTTGTAAAGGGAACCATTAAAGACCTTGAGATAGCTTTCGACTCTTGTCGTGACGCTCCTTTCCAGATTAATGTGGTTGTTGTGGATGATATTAATAATTTTGGGATTATAATTTGTAATAACCTTATTGAACACCTGAGTGGAAGCATTCACAAAGAACAATCTAAGCCCATCATTCCTCATCCTAAAGGAGGATATTATACCATCTACAATGAACTCTTTGTCGGATCACCAGTTGAAAACCCTGATGAGATAGATGATCAACTTTTATGCATCAACAATGGTCTAAGTGATTGGTTCATTCAAAAAGGAAAATTGGATATGGACATAGTTGAGAAAATAGAAGGAATCTGGACATTAGAATTTGATGGCTCACACTCAAGTGTTGGATCAGGCTCTGGAATAGTCTTGACAGCTCCGTCAGGTGAGATTTTTTATCATTCTTATAGATTGGAGTTCTGTTGCACTAACAATGTGGCTGAATGCGAAGCTTTGATTTTGGGACTCAACTTGGCTATCGACAAGGGAGCCACTATCCTGGAAGTAAAGGGTGATTCAGACCTCATCGTTTCACAGGTTCTAGTGAGGTTTGCAACTAAGAACGAGAAGTTAAAGAAGTATCAAGATGTAGCTCAAACTCTTTCAAATACCTTCAAAAGGATATCAATTGAATCCATTCCTCGAGAAGAAAACCATGTGGGTGATGCTCTGGCCGTCTCAGCGTCCACATTGCAACCATGCGAAGGACCTCTTCATGATCAGTGAAAAATGGAGGTTCTTTTTAGACCTTCTATTCCCGACAATATAGAGCACTGGCAGGTTTTCGAAGATGATGATCAAATTATCATATTCATGGAGAATAGCAAAGAATTCATAGATGCACAGATAAATTTCCTGGCTGATTCTATGGACTTGGAAATCATCAACCTGCAAAAAAATACTTTGCCGAAAGGTTGTATTCCTCTCGAGAATCTTTTCGACAGACATGATGTTTTCAAAGGGAAAAGAACCAACAAGCAAGCTGAGGAAGCCCTGGAGTTCAACATTGGTACTGAGATGGATCCAAGAACAGTCAAGATAGGAAAGGGGACTACCGAAAAGGAGAGGAAGGAAATACTGGATCTCATCAGAGATACCTTTGCTTGGAACTACGATGAATTGAAGGCCTATAGAGGAGACGTTATCCAGCATGCTATACCCTTGGTCGAGGGAGCCAAACCTTTTCGACAGAAGTTAAGGCACATCAACCCGAAGTTGGCTGGGCAGATACAAAAAGAACTCCAAAAGATGGTTGACGCCGGTATCATAGCTCCAATCAGGTATTCTTCTTGGATGTCAAATTTAGTGGTTTTTCGGAAGAAAAATGGTGACATCCGCCTATGTGTTGATTTCCGTAACCTCAACCAGATGTCTTTAAAGGATAATTATCCTCTCCCAAACGTGGAACATCTGCTTTAACGAGTCATAGGAGCAGGAATGATGTCGATGTTGGATGGATTCTCGGGATACAACCAAGTTTTACTTAAAAGGGAGGATCAATTCAAAACTGCATTTACTATGCCCTGGGGAACTTTTATGTACTTGAGGATGCCATTTGGTCTTATGAATGTAGGCGCCACCTTTCAAAGAGCAATGGACTTTGCCTTTACAGACCTCATACAAAAAATCATAGAAATTTATCAAGATGACCTCACAGTTGTGTCTAAAGAAAGGAAAGACCATATCTCCCGCCTCAGGATTGTTTTTGACCGGTGTAGGAAGTATGGCATCTCACTAAACCCAAAGAAGTCTGTTTTTGGGATTGATGAAGGAAAACTATTGGGACACGTGGCCTCACCAGGAGGAGTTTCCATTGACCCTGAAGGAGCCCAATCCATAAAAGATGTCCGTCCTCCAGTTAACAAAAAGGCCCTGCAATCTTTTCTTGGAAAAATCAATTTCATCTGCAGGTCTGTGCCTAACTTTGCTGAAAGGATAAAACCTTTAAGTTATCTTCTAAAGAAAGATGTTGCCTTCAGATGGGGAAATGAGGCTGATAGATCTTTTGAAGATATCAAAAATGCCATCTCTCAAGCCACAGTTTTGATCAGTCTTGATTTTTCACAATATTTCATAATTTTCTCATTTGCGTCCCAAGACACCATTGCAGGCATATTGATGCAGAAGGATGCTGACAACTTTGAACATCCCGTGGCCTTTATGAGAAAGGTCCTGAGAGATTCAGAATTGAACTACACCATCACAGAAAAACAAGCTTACGCTTTGGTTAAGTCCCTCCAGCACTTCAGAAATTATGTCGGTCACAATAAAATCAAGGCTTATGTCCCGTATCCAGCTGTAAAGGATGTTTTGTCACAACAAGACTGTATGGGCACTCGAGGGAAGTGCGTTTCAAAAATCCAAGAGTATGACTTAGAGATAAAACCCACCAAAATAATAAAGGGACAAGGTTTGACCCAAATGCTGACTAAAAGAAATCAAGAAGCCATACAGATTGGTGAGAATGAACAGGTGAATGTAATAGCCAGTGAACTAGAACAAGATGAGTGGTATTCTGACATAGTCTATTATCTGAAGAATTTGTCTTGTCCAGATCACCTGGTAGATCACAAAAGGAGAGGTTTGATGTTGAAGGCCATGAAATACTGCCTAACAGAAAACAGGCTTGGATGGAAGAATCCCGATGGCGTTATACTTCGATGCGTGAACAAAGATGAGGCAAAGAAGATCTTGGAGGAATTACACTCTGGGTACTGCGGTGGACATTTTTCCACACGTACCACTGCCCACAAAATTTTAAGGGATGGTTATTATTGGCCAACTCTTTTCTCAGATGCTTATCAACACGTCCAATCTTGCCAACCTTGCCAGTACTTCACCGGCAAACCGAAGCTCCCAGCTCAGCTTTTGAAACCGATAGTAGTGGAAGCACCTTTTCAGCAGTGGGGGCTGGATTTTATCGACGAGTTCAAGGACAACTCGAGTAATGGATATCGATGGATCTTGACGGCTACAGACTATTTCACCAGATGGGTTGAATCAATCCCTACAAAGAAAGCCACTGAAGAGGTTGTCATGAACTTCTTAGAAGATCAGATCATAACAAGGTTTGGGATACCTTCTAAGATCACTACGGATAATGCCAAAGCTTTCAGTTCCTACGCCTTGGTAGAGTTTTGTTTCAAATATGGCATTACCCTGTCCCATTCCTCGAACTATTACCCACAGGGGAATGGACTAGCAGAATCAACCAACAAGAATCTCATGAATATTCTGAAGAAGATTGTCGAAGAAAATAAGAAATCATGGGATAGCAAATTAAAGTATGCAGTATGGGCAAACTGAATAACAACAAAGACGTCCACAGGAAAAACCCCTTGTGAGCTGGTATATGGACTTGAAGCAAAACTTCCTGTGAACCTCCAAATTCCCATCCTCCGATTTGCACAACAATACGACACGGATGCAGAAGCAATCCAAGGGAGAATAAACCAGCTGATAGAATTAGATGAGACTCGAAGAAATGCCTTGGGTCAAATGATAAAGAACCAGGAGAAAGTAAAGAACAATTTTGACCACAAAACCAAAGACAGAAGTTTCGCTGAGGGAGATCTTGTCCTATTATGGGATAAAAGAAAAGAGAAGCCTGGCATGCACAAAAAATTTGACAGCTTATGGGGAGGCCCTTACAAGATCAAAAGTTGTGCGGGTACAAATTCCTTCAACCTGGAGACAATGGAAGGAGAAATTCTGAAATTACCGGTAAATGCTTTACATATCAAGCGTTACTACCCTCCAGACCCTTGATTATACAGGTAACTGTGAGTAGGTAGGCACTTTCGTGTATTATACCGTATGCATTTATTGTTTGTTTCCTATATATATGCATCTTGATTGTTTTATTCATATATGCTTATATTATTTTGCGAGGTGGCAATACCACCCCACCTTTTGTCACTGATTCTTTCTTGTCAAGTGTGAGCAGGTCTACAGGTTTATGCCAGAGATTGTTGAGGTTCTCATGCGCTCTACAACTAGCACATGTCCCTGAGTTGGAGCCAAATGTTATCCCCGATATCTAGGGATAACTAGGAGATCATGTCTCGAGGCCCAAAGGTCCTAGACATGGAGTAATGAGAGCAGGATTGACCTGAGCATGGCCCTGGAGGGCCCATGTTTCTTCTTCTCTACCAGACTTGTCCTGTCAGCAGCAACAGCTTCCATCACCACCGGCTTGGACTTGCTTCAAAGAGGACTCTTGCTCCATGAGGTAATTGGTCCAAGGTATCATGGTATGTGTCATGTTTGATCGTTATAACTTTCTCATATATGCATTAGGTTCCTTTCATTTATGATGACTGCTTGGATCTTACACTAATCCACTTGACCATTGTAGGGGTGATTGATGGGGTGACTTAGAAAGTTGATATTCATGGTTTTGGTTAGCCATCAAGGGGGATTTGCAAAGCCATCATCCACTCCCATCATTTTTATCATTTTACATCTTATACCCCGCACACCTATCCCATTCCCCTAGTCCGGCCATTAGGATAACCTTTGAGGGTTACACTTTATCTTGTGGGAAGAAGGGGCTAAAGGCCTAGGGGGTAAAAGGAGCTGGTAAAAGATAAAATCCATAGGAAATAGAACCTAGAGATGCTTCACCCAGAGGATCCCCGAGAAGGCAATAAAAACCCTCTCGATAAGAAGCTAAAGGGACCCTAAGAAAAATAATAAAACAAGACCTAGCCAAGAGGATGGGAGGTCTCATCACGAGCCGACCCATTATGTTCATAGGTATCCAGCAGTATGACATTGCCAAGATCTGGTCACCACGCCAGGGAAGTGACCTTTGGTTGCATAGCTAAGGGAAATGGGGTCTCATCACAAGCCAACCTTATCATCTCTGCGAAGATACCAGTGGGTAACACTGTCAGCTCTGGCCACCAAGCCAAGGCAGTGTCCTCTGGTCAGACCTTGAAATAAAAGCAATAAAAGAAAAATAAAGGCAATAAAGGGTTTGGAAAAAATGCATCCATGACGGGTACAACTCACCTCCTACAAAGGCACCCACAGACAACACCCACCCTTGGTCTTACTGTGACTGGACATCCCTAAAAACCATATCACCTCATAAAACATGGCTTGAATAATCTTCTGAGGAAACTTTCCTTATCTTGTGGGTATTAGCCCAATAGGTTATTTTTTCGGTTTCTTCATCTTTGTATAGTAGATCTGTGTAATATCTTTGAGGTATTGGATGATATGTTAGGGATTTCATGCATATATTTGATAACTTTAATGATGAGATATGATTTGAATTGCTATGATCCTGAGGATTGATGAGCCCATGGAGGGCGTAGTCTTTGATGTGCAGGACCATACCCAGTGGAAAGGTACCAGTGGACCGGTACACATTGGGATATGGTCAGTTCGGACCTCCATGGGGCTAAAGAACCCATCTGATGGTTGTTGGGATGGTAGAGGCAGGACAACATTGTGATGAGCCCTTGCATGAAGAAGAAGAAGGACGTCCTCACCCAGGACGCTTTGGCAGAGCCCGACCTAGGGGGATCACCCATTGCAGATGAGATGATAGCTTTTGATGGACAGGACGCCACCCAGTGCAGGATGGACGTTTTTTGGAGCATGTGGCAGTGTGCTGGGATTATCTGGCACGTGTGGCAGGTTCCAGGAGCCCTAGGGGGGCCAACGTTTTTCTCCTTGGATGTTGATCTTGCCCAAAAATGGCTAACGTCTCCCTCAGAGGGGCCTCACGTCTCACTTTTAGCTCAAATTTTGATAATTTAGCATTTAATGTGACAAATAATGTAATATTGTTAAGTGAGCCTTGTCGGTTGTTTTAATGACCTATTTTTGTAATTAAAGGTCATTTGGATGATATAAATAGAGGATGTTGAGCCTCAATTTGAAAGGAACACAACTCACTGTTTTGTGAGAGGATTGCTTTTAGTCTTTTGTCTTTGTATTTGGCTCTTGGAGTTGAGGCGCTACACTTGAAAATGATCATTTTTGGCATGCTTATGGTGGCTTTTATCATTGGAAGGTTTACAACTAGGGTTTGATTAGCTCTTCATTGATTTGTAAGTATATTTTTCATGCAAAACTTCTTGATTGAATGGTTGTAGGTTAAATATCTTACTTTTATGGTTATATTGTTGCTATTTTGCTTAATCATTGAAACCCTAGGGAGCAAGCACACAAGTAGGTCCTTGCTTCATGTCCCCATGGTAAAAGACTTGTTTATCCATTGATTAAGGAGAACCTAGCCTAGTCGTTACTACACTAGTTACCCTTTTTCTGAGTTAGTTTTTTAACATAAGTTGAAGAAGGAAGACGTCCTAGGCCTAATTAAGTTTACACCTAGGTTTTTGACCTTTAGGGTTTGTAGAGCCTTGGCTCTACAACACTTTTCAGCCATAGATTTGTGTTTTGAAGCTAGCCGTTCTTGCCAAAGAGTTTTAAGGAAAGAGGGAGGAGCATGAGGCCTTGCTTTAGCAACACCGGAATGAGCCTCCTCCCCTTAGGGTTTTGACTTCATGGCCCTGCCATTGTAGCACCATTAAGCCTAATTCTCTCGTCCTTAGATTTAGATCCTTCCAAGCCTTTAGCCTTACTCCTTGACTCCATTTACCCTAAGGCACTAGTCTAAACATGCAACTTTGAGTCTTTTGTGTTAAAACAATCTTTCTAGCTTTCAAAAATTGAAACCCTAACTAACCCTAGCGACTTACTAACCCTAACTAGCTAATGACGTCATGCCTATTTTGATCTCTTGTTTGGTATAAAAATTGTGGCTTTGTCATCTAGCAATTGGCATTGATATGTAGATTATTTTCATTGGCTTAATTTGCAAAACGTCCACCTCCTTGCCTACCAAAACTAACCTAGAATAGGGCTGACGTCACCCTTAGAAAGGCTTGACGCAGCAACATTATATGTGATTATATTTATGGTATTCAATGCGTTGTGATAATTGAGGGATTGATATTGTACATTGAATGCTCTATCATTTTGTATTTATTGAAGAAGTTATATTATAAACCATAGTCTTTATTTCAATCATTGACTTCGTCAATAATTACATTCATTTATGCTCATATATAATCAAGATAGTCATTTGTTTATAAAGTACTAACCACTGCTGCACATTTTAGTTTCATTTGCCTTGTCTCGCAAACAAGTTCCCTTTTCAGTGGAATACCTTCATTTTGACTATCTCTTTGGCAGTAATCTGTGAAGGGAAAGCCCACTTTGACCTTGAGCCTTAATCTCTTTCCTTCAATACCTTAGATTACTAGGGACGTCTCCCTTGGGATTAGCCACCCTGAATAGAAAGAGCCCCCATCGAGGTGATAGTGGGTGGGGAAGCTCCTGTTACGCCAGTTTGATCCCTACATTCCAAGCTACTTGACCTTGACTACAAACTGAGCGATAACATGTCCTATGTGTGGAAAAATCACCACAGATCATTGATCCCTTCTCTATGTTGGAACCATCGTTCTTCATGTGTTGAAGATATGGAGTACGGTCTTACAATCTACGTTTGATTGCTGGTCAAAACTTGACGAGTACCGGCTATTGTTTTTAATCCAGAAACCATAATTATTGTTGTATTTCGCGTACATTCTTTTGAAATTTGTAGCATGGAATCAGTCGTATCTATCCAAGCCACGGACGAATTTCAAATTGACTAAGAATGTTCTGAGTTATTGAACTCTGTTATTTCCAGCGACCTTCCAACAGAACAATGGATCAGTACAAGGAATTGGGATGTGGCGCTTACGAGATGGTGCGCAGGGAAATTAAACGCTCCACTAATGAGATTGTTGCCATTAAGGAATTGAGGACCAAGTATTACTCTTGGGACGAATGTATGAATCTTCCTGAAGTAAAGTCTCTTCGCAAAATGAATCATCCTAATATTGTTAAGCTGAATGAGGTTATCAGAGAAAATAACCACTTATATTTTGCTTTTGAGTACATGGAATGCAATTTGCACGAATTAATAGAAGATCGGCACAATCCTTTTACAGAATCTGAACTGTGGAACTGGTGCTTCCAATTGTGTGAAGCGATCGCCTATATGCACCATCATCGATATTTTCATCGCGATCTTAAACCTGAAAATTTTCTGGTGAACAAACATGTTATCAAAATTGTTGATTTTGGTCAAGCACGAGAGGTCTCCTTGCTATTGCCGTTTACAAAACATGTCACAACACTT
Source organism: Picea engelmannii (assembly GCA_009831015.1). NCBI lineage: Eukaryota > Viridiplantae > Streptophyta > Pinopsida > Pinales > Pinaceae > Picea > Picea engelmannii. Next base: position 484,266 of record ML784009.1, read on the forward strand.
TGGTATCCTGCTCCTGAAGTTCTGCTCCAGTCACCTTCGTATGGCTCCGTTGTTGATATGTGGGAAATGGGTGTGATCATGGCAGAACTTTTGACCCTTTGTCCTCTTTTTTCGTGGATATAGCGAATTAGATGAGATACACAAAATATGCAGTAGGATTGGTAGCCCGAATCAACAAACTTGGTCTCACGGATTAAAGCTTGCAACTTCTATGCAGTATCAATTTTCACAGCTTATTGAGAGACGTGTTTCGACTCTGATACCAACTGCAAGCCCCGAAGCCATTGATCTCATCGCTTCACTTTGTGCATGGGATCCAAACAAGAGGCCAACCGCAGCTGATGCGCTTAAGCACCCATTTTTGCAGGCTCACCTGTATATACCACCTCCTCTCAGAGTAAGAGAACCAATACTAGGGCATCAATTTTTACCGAATAAATATAAGATAGCCTATGAGGAAAAACCTGTTTAGGGAAGAAATTCGAGGTGCCTTCTCATCTGTTTAGGGTTTTTCTTTCTTCCCTGAATATTCTAGTCTCGTCAAAGTTACAATTAGAGGTTAATACCTCCCACAACTACCATAATTATGCAACATCATTATCATAATTAATCTCACCATAATATAAAACATATCAATGACAATAACAAGACATCCTAGACTTGTATACATCATTAATCATAATATGAAACTAATCTATGGCAAGATATTCAACACATGTGCACAAGGTATCCAACTCATGTGCACATCATCAATCATAATAAGAACCAATCATTCACAAGGTATCCAACTCATGTAGACATTAGCAATAATAATATGAAACCAATCAATGGTAATGTAGCCAACACATGTACACATAATCTATAATAATATGAAACCAATAAATGGAAAAACATTCAACATATACACATCATAAATCATTATTTGAAACCAATCAATGGCCAAACACCCAACACATGTATAAATCGTCCAATGTTAAGGTATCCAACACATGTATACATCTTTCACAATGTCATGTCAAGGTGTATCAAACACATGTATACATCATAACATGAAACTAGTGATCAATAACAAGGTATCTAACTCTTAATATAAAAAGATAATTATAATAATTGAAAGTAGCTAATCACATGTTACCAATAATACAAAATTCATAAACAACTAATCATGAAGGAGAGATTAACCATTATCAACAGAGTATGATACTTAGTAACCATCCCCTAGTAAAGGGGGTGTTACAATACAAGAATCAACATGCTTATCAGACTCCAGAGTGACGTGCAGATGTATTAGATGATGGTAAATGAGTTGACTGGTGTTGTCAACTAGCTCCCTAAATGTTGGCTCCACGTGATCCATCTGCGACCTGACATTCAGTTTTCCTATTTGGGGTGTACCCATTAGAATTGTTGATAAATCCTACAGAGTTGTTAAATATATTAGTGTGTGATTGTACACTGCCAGCTATCCTGGCCAGCTGTACGAGTTAGTTAGGATCTCTTGTTTTGTTTCTTTATTTTATTAAGCCTATTTAGCTCAACTATTTTCCCTTTTAAAATATACTCAATAATATACTCAACACTATTGTGCTCTATTCATCTTCTTGTTTTCCATTTTCTATATTCTTTGCTTCACATTTTGTCATGGTATCAGAGATTTAGACATAAGCCTCTTCACATATTCTGGAGAGCAACTTGATCCTAAGAAGCATAGAGCTTACACTGTCTACGAGAGCACAGGGACGCAAGTTTCTTTACAAATCTTGGAGAACAGTTCACAGTCCGAAGTTCGCTCAAAAGATCGTTGCAAACAACAAGCGCAAAGAAGTAGAAGGACACAACGTTTAAAGAATCTTGGAAAATAGTCCGTAGTCCACTAACGGAGCGTGGAGACAAAAGTTCGCTCAAAATATCGTTGAACACATAATAGCGTGTGGAGGCAGACCTGCAGAAGGAGAAACGAAGGACACAAAAAAATTAAAAATTAGTGAACTTTTAAAGAATTCGTGAAAGATTCATGAAATTCCTTCTTAAGAAGAAAGTCTTTGCAGATACAGCAAAAGACAAGCTCAGAAGCTGTAAGATCGACCCTGCGAACAAATCTGAGCCTTCAATCAAGCTCAGAAAGGACGACGAGCCAGCAGGAAAGGACAATTTTTTCTTATCTATAAGATCTCAGCGTGAGCAAGCTCAACCGTCAGATCAAGCAAAGATTAAGCCACGACCGTTAGATCTCATTGCAGAGAGATCAATGGTGAGGAGTCATTGTGGGGATTAGAGAGGAAATTAAAGCGCAAGAAAGTTGTAAGCCCGAAATCACTCAGGATCGTTGATCTTGTCAGATCAACAGATCAACGACAGATATTGATCCCACTACGGACAAGCATCTTCACTTTGCGAAGATCAAAAAATAGATTAAAGAGTGAGAGATTTGAGTCTCTGCAATCACTTGTGGTCGTTGATCTTCAAGCAACTAACATGTGTCTAGCGATCTCGTACTCCAGGAGGAATCCAATAGAAGCTGAGGAGTAAATCTCTCCCGAAGCTCCGAAGAGCCGAAGTAGATCTAGAACATCGATTGAAGTGGACACGTGGCAGGAGATCCTGCACTTCGGTGATAATCACTTCGGAAGAGAGAAGGATACGAGAAACCATAACTACCAAAGGCCTGAAGCCCGGAGTTCATCTGGATCGTCCATCAACAAGGACACATAGCACCAGATCCCTCACTTCAGAGACTTTGCACTCCAAAAGGCTATGAACAAGCGTTGACAAATCTGTCACTTCGAAGGATTAACACTTCGGAGGTTTGAAGTGTTGTGCACCTCAGAACACTCGAAGCCTGAATTCCTGAAGTATTTGTGAACCGTTGATCTCAAATCAACGAGGATCGTTGATCCATGCTACAGGCTAGAAAGGAATATCACCCGAAGCTTCAAAGTAATTGAGGATTGCTGAACTCAACTCAATGAGGACCGTCGATCTTTGGAATAAGACCATTATTCGTCCATTCACCTATTCAGAGGAATTGAGACCTTCAATATCGAAACGCCCAAAGCCCGAAGACCCAGAGCGCCTGGTTCTCACCCCACGGTGACATGAGAAGCTAAACTTCTTTTTTTTTTACTCTCTAGTAAACTCAGAAATCTCAATTCTGCCATTAGAGGGGATACAGTTGCTAAAGCAGTGGTCATCCTCATGTTTTTCGGCCCAAAGTCACACAGAGGATTTCACGAAGCTAGTTTCGACATAGGAAACAGGTAAGCATGCAAAACTCTAACAAATTTTTTTGTTAAAGTTTTTTTAAGATGGCCACCTCTAGCAATTTAGGACCAACTCAAGAATCGATTCTTCTTGGAAAGAACTACGAGTTTTGGTTTCTTAGAATGAGATCCTTCTTGCAAGCACAAGAGTGTTGGGATCTAGTGGATCTTGGATATGTGGAACGAGATCTAGCAGACCTTGCTACCATGACCAACCAACAAAGAATTGCTCAGGCAACACAAAGGAATAGAGAGAATAAGACAAAATTCTGGATTCAAAACTCAGTGGATGACTCGATTTTCTCAAAAATCAAAGGCATTGTTACTTCTAAACATTCCTGCGACATCCTTAAATCAGCCTACCAAGGAAATTACAGGGTCAAAATAGTCAAACTGCAGACCTTGAGGATGCATTTCGAGACTTTAAAAATGACAGAATCTGAAAACATTGAACAGGTTATGACCAGATTCATGGGAATTGTAAACTAGATCAGATTGACTGGTGAAGCCATCCCTGATCAACGAATTGTCGAGAAAGTCCTCAAAATTTTACCAAAGAAATTCAAAATGGTTTTTACATCTATCATTGAATCCAAGGATCTGTCAAATTTTACAACGGATGAATTAATGGGCTCTCTATTGACACATGAGATCAGACTTCATCTCGAAGATGAGTCAACAAAAAATGCCTTCAAGACTCAATTCTCCTTCAGCAGAGAGAGAGGCAAAGGAAGAGGAAAAGGTCACCCAAGAAGAGGGAGAAGTCCAAGTAACCATCACTCAAGTGAAGGTCACAGACAACATAACCAGAATCAGAATTTCCAAGGTCACGGACAACAGAACCTAAATCAGAACTTCCAGCCTCAGAGAGGCAGAGGGAGAAGATCAAATGACAAATCAAGCATACAGTTCTATTGCTATAATAAGTTTGGGCACTATGAATCTGAACGTCATAAGAAGCAATACGATCAGTTCTAAGTCAGAGCATAAGTCTCAAATTATGAAGGAGAAACCTCATATGGTATGTTTCTCTCATACCATAAGACTGAAGAACAACATAAAGATCTCTGGTTGTTGAACAATGGATTCAACAATCACATGACAGGTAACAAACATTTACTCTCATGTATTGATTCTTCAATTTCATCTGATATCACACTTGGAAAAGATTCTTTAGTCAAAGTTCAAGGAAAATGAATTGTTCCTATTCTTATTAAACAAAATGTAAAGACATACATACACAATGTCTATCATGTTCCAGATATGACACATAACCTATTAAGTGTAGGAAAACTAATTGAACATGGCTATAAGGTACTTTTTGAAGGAGCATCATGTAGGATATATGATAAAACCCCCAACAGAAAATTGATTTCTGAAATCTACATGACCAAGAATAGAATGTTTCCCCTGACCCTCAGATCTGCAAATTTGATCCATTCATATGCACAAAGTGCATCCACCCCCAATGAAACTATGGTTTGGCATACAAGATTTGGAAACCTACCCTTTCAGAGTCTAAGTCTTCTATAGAAGCAATCCATGGTCAAAGGTCTACCTGTGTTCAAAGAGAAAAATCCTCCATGTGAGTCTAGCATACTTGGAAAACATAAGAGAACTAGTTTTCCACAGTCCTCCACTCAAGCCAAACAACACCTAGAGCAGGTTCACACTGACCTATGTGGACCAATGCAAACAAAGTCAATAAGTGGTAGCTTTTATTTTCTAATGTTTATTGATGACTTTAGTAGGAAAATTTGGATCTATTTTCTCAAACAAAAATCTAAAAGTTCTGCAAATTTCAAGGAACTCAAAGCTGGAGCTGAAAAACAAAGTGGAAAATATGTAAAAGCACTTAAGTCAGATGGAGGAGGAGAATACATCTCCAAAGAATTTGCAATTTTTTTCAAATCACAAGGCATCATCATGTAAACTATAGCCAGGTATACTCCACAACAGAATGGAGTGGCTGAAAGGAAAAATCAGTCAATAATGAACATAGCAAGAAGCCTACTCAAAGAGAAATGTATGTCAAATATATTTTGGGTTGAAGCAGTAGCATGCTCAGTTTATCTTCTAAATAGATCTCCAACCACCAGTCTCAAGATGAAAGTCCCTTAAGAAGCATGGAGTGAGACAAAGCTAAATGTTGCTCATCTAAGGACATTTCGATGTATAGCATACACTCACATACCTTCCAAATTAAGTAAGAAACTCGATGATAGAAGTGAGAAATGCATCTTCACTGGCTATAGTGAAACATCAAAAGTTTACAAGCTTTACAATCCAATCTCAAAGAAACTAATTCTCAACAAAGACGTAATTTTTTTTGAAAATCAGTTCTGGAACGAGTATGAAAATCAGCCAATGGAGAGTCAAGATCCACTATTGTCACATCTTGAAGACACGGAGAATCCAAGACAACAAATGCATCAGCCTTCTCTTCCAAGGTTGCAGGTACAAGGACAATTTGAAAGTTCTCAGTATAACTCAACTTCCAACAGAAACTCTTCCTCTAAACTTCCAAATCAGAGAACTCGAAGTTTGAGAGAAATCCATCAGCAGTTGGATGACATTGATCAACACAATCTTTTTGCATTAATGTCATGTCAACCCACATTTTTTAAAGAGGCAACTAAGGAGCCACATTGGGTTCAAGCCATGAACCAAGAGATTGACTCCATTGAGAAGAACAAGAAATGGGATCTTGTTGATCTTCCCATACACAAGAAAAGAATTGGTGTCAAGTGGGTTTACAAAACTAAACTTAATGAAAATGGACAAATTGAAAAGCATAAGGCAAGACTTGTTGCCAAAGGATTCTCACAACAACCAGGTACTGATTATGGTGAAACTTTTTCTCCAGTAGCAAGATTGGACACTGTAAGGACTCTCTTAGCCATAGCAGCTCAACACAAATGACAAGTATACCAGATGGATGTCAAGTGAAATTTCATAAATGGTGTCTTAGAAGAAAAGGTCTATGTGGATCATCCACTTGGATTTGAAGTCAGAGAGTAGTCAGCCAAAGTATATTGATTGAAGAAAGCCCTGTATGGCTTAAAGCAAGCTCCAGGAGCTTGGTACAACATAATTGACTCTTACCTGATCAAAAGTGGTTTCAACAGAAGCCAAAATGAGCCAACTGTTTACACCAAAACTGATCAACACGGTAAAATTCCGATTGTATGCTTATATGTTGATGACATCATATATACCGAAAATATTGAGTTAACGAGTTTTAAACATGCCATGCAATCTGAGTTTAAGATGACAGATCTTGGCATAATGAAATATTTTTGGGGGATTGAGATTGATCAATCATCCAAAGTCATTTTTGTCTATCAGCAAAAGTATGTAGCAAACATCATCAAAATATTTTGCATGGAAGACTGCAATTCGACAGAAACTCCTATACCCCTAGGCACAAAATTGAGCAAGAAAGATGAAGGCCCTACAATGGACCCTACTCTGTACAAAATTTTAGTAGGCAGTTTGTTGTATCTTACAACAACTAGGCCTAATATTATGTATGCAGCCAACCTTGTTTCCAAGTTCATGAAATCCCCCAAAGATTCTCACTGGAAGATGGCGAAAAAGATTCTGAGATATGTTGTAGGCACTCTCAATTTTGGCTTATGGTACACTCAGTTTGATGATCATCATCTCTTTGGTTACACAGACAATGATTTTGCAGGAAGCCTAAATGACAGGAAAAACACTTCAGGACATGCTTTCCACTTGGGCACGAACCTGATTTCATGGGCATCAAAGAAGCAACCCATTGTATCAATATCTTCTGCAGAGGCAGAGTATGTCGATGCTACCTCAGATTCTTGTCAAGTTGTGTGACTGAGAAGAATATTGAATGATCACATACGGAAAATGAGCCAACTCCTATCTTCTGTGACAACACCTCAGCAACTACTCTATCCAAAAATCATGTGTTTCACAAGAAAAACAAGCATATTGACACTCTCTTTCACTTCATACGCGAGCTAGTCAATAATGGTGACATAGAACTTCAATTTTGTAGCTCTCAAGATAAGCTCGCAAATATTTTTACAAAACCACTAGGAAAATCCATTTTTGATTTTCAGAGACAACACTTGGCATTATGAATACTGATGTTTGTCACTCTTGAGGTTAAGAGGGAGTGTTAAATATATCAGTAACCTCAACACCTCAATAGTGTGTGACTGTACACTGCCAACTGTACGAGTTAGTTAGGATCTTTTGTTTTGTATCTTGATTTACTTGAGCCTATTTAACTCGACTCTTTTCCCTTTTCAAATATACTCAATAATATACTCAACACTATTATGCTTTGCTCATCTTCTTATTTTACATTTTCTATATTTTCTGCTCCACATTTTGTCAAGAGTTTCCATCCACAAGTAAAGGTCCTACAGCATTATTAATTGGAAGCCCAAAGTTTCCATCCACAAGTGAAGGTCCTACAGCGTTATTAATTGGAAGCACATGACATGCCTGTTTACCATTATTTTTGTTACATCGCACCTCATTTGAGCCATGTCCTTTCATAGCTCTCCGTTGTGGTACCGTATACAAAGAATGATGTTTCTTTGCATCTGAGGGGTGAGTGGATGTTTTCATATGAGACGGCACCTCCGATTTCTTTCCACCAGATTTTTCCTAAGAGGCTCTCTTACATTTATTAGGTAAAAATTGATGCTCTAAGATCGATTCGAACTCTGAGACGAGGTGGTATATACAGGCGAGCCTGAAAAATGGGTGCTTAAGAGATTCGGCTGCGGTTGGCCTCTTGTTTGGATCCCATGCACAAAGTGAAGCGATGAGATCAATGGCTTCGGGGTTTGCAGCTGGTATCAGAGTCTAAACACGACTCTCAATAAACTGCGGAAATTGATACTGCATAGAAGTTGCAAACTTTAATCCTTGAGACCAAGTTTGCTGATTCGGGCTACCAATCACACTGCATATTTTGTGTATCTCATTTAATTCGCTATACCCACGAAAAAAGAGGACAAAGGGTCAAAAATTCTGCCATGATCGCACCCATTGCCCACATATCAACAGCGGAGCCATACGAAGGCGACTGGAGCAGAACTTCAGGAGATGTTTTGTAAACGGCAGTAGGGAGGAGACCTCTCGTGCTTGACCAAAATCAGAAATTTTGATAACATGTTTGTTCACCAGAAAATTTCCAGGTTTAGGATCGCGATGAAAATATCCATGTTTGTGTATATAGGCAATCGCTTGAAACAATTGGAAGCACCAGTTCCGCACTTCAGATTCTGTAAAAGGATTGTGTCAATCTTCTATTAATTCGTGCAAATTGCATTCCATCTACTAAAAAACAAAATATAAGTGGTTATTTTATGTGATAACCTCATTCAGGTTAACAATATTAGGATGATTCATTTTGCGAAGAGTCTTTACTTCAGGAAGATTCATACATTCGTCCCAAGGGTAATACTTGGTCCTCAATTCCTTAATGGCAACAATCTCATTAGTGGAGCATTTAATTGCCTTGGGCACCATCCCGTAAGTGCCACATCCCAATTCTTTGATAACCTTGTAAGTTGTACTGATCCATTGTTCTGTTGGAAGGTCACTGGAAATAACAGAGCTCAATAGCTCAGAACATTCTTAGTCAATTTGAAAGTTGTCCGTGGCCTGAACAGATACGACGGATTCCATGCTACAGCTTTAAAAAGAACGTACGTGAAATACAGCAATAATTATGGTTTCTGGATTAAAAACAATAGCCAGTACTAGTCAAGTTTCGACCAGCAATCAAACGTAGATTGTAAGACCGTACTTCCATATCTTCACACAGGCAGAACGACGGTTCCAAGAAGGAGGGATCAATGATGTGTGGTGAGTTTTCCATTGAGTAGGTTAACTATGGAACATAAACATACCAGTTTTTCATGGAAAAAAATGGATTTGAATTGGCTCCGATTTTCAGGGATAGTCTGAGTTTTTTATGGATCAAAATTTGAATTTTACTTTAGGGTTTTTGTCCTATTTTAAATCAAATCAGATGTTCAGAAAATCAATCAAAATTATAAATTAACAGAAAATTTAAAATAAAACTACCTAAAAACCTACCCACAATTATGATATAAATAAAACATATATCCAGTAAGAAAGAGTGTCACTGCAAGTATGGCATGGGCATGACATGAATAGGACATATATCCAGTAACAAAGAGTGTCACAACTTAATTGAGTGACCAAACCTTCACACATTATCATTTCCATTTTGTTTCTATTTACAGGTCTCTTTAGTCCAATGTTTGATTCTTCTACCCTCAAATGATAAAAACCGGCATTTTCAGTTCTGTTATACATCGAACAACATTTGACATAGAAATCACAGTTGATTAGAGAGATGCGCGTCCTATTCTACTCCTGGTTTTGTGTCATGAACTCTTTAACTTTCAATGTAAAATCACAAAGCATCTTGGTGCATTGAGTATAGGGTTGTTCAGGAGCACATCGAAATCACAGTTGATTAGAGATATGCACGTCCTATTCTCCTCCTTGTTATGTGTCATGAACTCTTTAACTTTCAATGTAAAGTCACAAAGCATCTTGATGCATTGAGTATAGGGTTGCTCATGAGCACTGGAGAAGGTCACATCAAACATATATCATATATTTAACTTTCAATGTAAAGTCACAAAGCATCTTGATGCATTGAGTATAGGGTTGCTCATGAGCACTAAAGGAGGGAGAAGGTCACATCAAACATATATCATATCTTTAACTTTGAATGTAAAGTCACAAAGCATCTTGATGCATTGAGTATAGGGTTGCTCATGAGCACTAGAGGAGGGAGAACGTCAACATCAAACATATATCACATGCTAGAACATATATCACTGGCTGTACAAGAGTCTAATTAGGAAGCATGGTGCACATTTCTAGCCTTTAATTATAAGGGCACTGTCTTCTCTTAAATTTAATTGCAGCTGTAAACTCTTTCAAACCACGTGGCTCCCAACCGACCTAACGCTGTTCAAGCCAGACCGGATGCTGATGCGATATTTATTTTAAGACGTAGTCTAAACTTAGTATTTTTGGGGCATCTTCTTGGAAAGTATTAAAACTAGTTAGAAAATTCAAAAAATAATTGGATTGGTGGATTTTACTTAAAACTAGTTAGAAAATTCAAAAAATAATTGGATTGGTGGATTTTAATGGTTTTGTTTAGTTGTTTTAGGAAATAGTTTGTATTTTTTTACTAGAATCCAACTATATAAATTTACACTAATCACTATTTTTTATTGTTCAAAATTTATTTTTGAATGTAGAAATGGATTTTTCATGGTGAAAATCCCAGTCATTTGGATTATACAGAAAAAATCAGTCAAATTTATAGATCTAACAATTTCTCACCGGATTTAGGGCAAATGTCCCCAGAAAAAATAGTCACTTCAGTCATTCTGATTATACAGAAATAATCAGTCAAATTTATGGATCTAACAATTTCTCTGACTAAATGTTCCCAGAAAAAATACATATATACTTTATAAAATTGATTTATGCATTCAAAAACACTATTTAAACACTATAAAATTTTGATTTGACAAACAACCTATGTTACTAATAACATGTGTTGGTAATGATAATAACAAGCAGCAAAAAAAAAAAAATTAAATCTTATTTTAATCTTTTAATGATAAATTTTTTTACATCAATCAATCACAAATTCAAAATTATAATTAAAAAAAAGCTGAAGTACGAATTTTAACTTCTAATCTTTGATCGCCAAATTTTTATACACAGAATAAAAACAGCAAAACGCAGAAACAGTATCCAGAAACAGGACAATAATGCTCCGACAATGCACTGGAAAATATATCAGTCATATTGATTACGGCCTCAGAATATGCACTGACGACAATCCATTTTACTGTGTGGACTTCAGTTTTCTTTCATTTTTTATAATTATGCTGAATTGCCATGAAAAAAACTTAATATTCTCGCAAATGGAGGTGGAATATGACGTACAATGATGATCGTCACGGAGGGAAACTGAACACACGTTATCCAATGAGAATAACTGGAGACTGGAGTCCAGTTGAAGGGAATATGAAAATGTATGACAGCTAAAAAAAAATATTTTCTTATTTAATTTGAAGTGCTTATTATCTAAGCTACTTATTATCATATATAGCCATGCAGGCCAGACATTATTTGCAGCAAGGACTAGATATCAAGGAGTAGATATCTGCTTACAACTTAAGTAAAATTTTATATTTCTGTGGCAGTTATGGCAACCAGATCCAAGGTTCGATTCTCTGAGACTCCTGTTCAACACAACAATCAAGAGCAGCAGAGTTCTGGTTGGAGTTCATGGCTGTTTGGCGGGCGGAGAACTAAGGATGGTCATGAAGAAAATGACAATTCTTCTCGTGGCCATAACTCAGTGCAGACCTCTGCTAAAGTTGGAGAGCACCATGCAGCACATTCAGGTAAAGCTAGTCACGATGTTAAACCGGCGGCTGAGGAAGTTAACGATGAAAGTGTGGACAAAGAGGCAGCGGAATTCATTGAAAAACAGAGGAAGAAGTTGGAGATGGAGAGGCTGATGTCCATGAAGAGGGTGGAGAGCATGCTTAACAGAGGTCTCTGAGAGCATTAAGAGGGTGGAGAGCATGCTTAACAGAGGTCTCTGATGGCTTTAAAGCATTAAAAATTGAAAGCCCATCATCAAAGTTTACAGTAATTTGYGGACCGTTATCATGTTTTGGGTATTTTTGTTTGCATGAATAATTTAACWTTATAATACTATCGTGTTCTGATTAATATTGTGATTGCGATCGTGTTCTGATTAATATTGTGATTGCGATATTAGAGCTGTTATGGTTGTAAAACTTGGGCAATATTTGGTATATTAATATATAATTTCTGCAAATGTTTTACTAGTGCAGTTTTAATTTCTGTAAGGTCTGCATTGTATTAATTATTTAGTGCTATTATGTGAAAAAATGGAAATATTTGTTATACTTAGGTAGATATATGTAAATTTATGGGAAATGACCAGATTTAATGAGTTTTAATGACAAATGAATTTTTAATGAACACGACTTTATATGCTTCTAAGTGGTAACATAAATAAAGGACTGTGATTTGCATAATAAAACATGTCTATTAATCATTCAAAAGAGTGATTAGAATGATTATCATAATAATAGTAGATCAAATTATTAATACCAACTTTAACTCCTAGGGTGGTGCCAGTTGAGGGCTTGAAGGCTTTTTACTGTTTTTATTTTAGGGTTTTTTCTATTTTTCTTTAACATGTGTTGGTGTGGGATGCGTGGCCACATTATGCACATACCGCCTCCTTTTCGATCCACCTCTGAACTATTTTGTTACCCCTCAGTTTAGATTTCATAAGTCATATTTCCATATCGGTTAAAAAAATACTGCTTGTTATGATTATGGTAATGATTTTATTTTTTTTATGTTTCCCTCATGGTGTGTGCAATGTGTTAATCAGTGTTAATCATGTGGAAAAAAATTGAACATTTTTTATATTATTAAATTATATGTTAAAAAAACTGGTTATNAATCTTTTAAAATATTATTAATGTTTCTTTGAAATATGTAAATGGTTTTTTTTTTTAAATATGTAAATGGTTTTTTTTTAAATATGTAAAATCTATAATATATTTATTATGAAATATGTGAAAATCTTTATTGTGAAATGTGTGAAAATCTCTTTATGATGTGTTTTGGAAATAATTTACATTTAATTCATTATCTAAACTATCTGAATTTATTTGGAAATAATTTACAATGAATTCATTATCTAAACTATCTAAATTTATTTGGAAAATATCATAATATAAATATATTCTAATTATATGAAAATGTAATACACTAAATTCATTATCTAAACTATCTAAATTTATTTTGAAAACATCATAATGTAAATATATCTTCATTATATGAAAAAGTAACATCACTAGTAGTAATATCCTAATTTTGATTTTGTGGGCACTAAGATGTATTCTTCCCCAAAAGAAAGCAATATAGATCTACATAGGTCTATTCTAATGGAATATATAATACTTAAGTCACGACTAACTAATTTTTGGGGGATTAGATTCCCCTTTTCCAAGTTTTTCATGTAGAGATGGACACCACAATAGTACCATACACTATTTCCATCCATCTTGTAACCTTTCTTTCATTTGATAATTACTTCAATTATTTGAAGTGACTTTGTGACCATGTGTCACGTTATGATTAAAGGAAAGTATGTTTGAAGTGACTTTGTGGTTATAAAGGAAAGGAAAGTATGTTTGAAGTGACTTTGTGGTCATAAAGGAAAGGAAAGTATGGATGGTGGATTGAATGTACATATCTTGTACTTGTAACTTTCTCTAGTTATTCTTAGTTGTTATTTCTTGTCTTGTAGTGTTTGTATCAAAGTCATTAGTTCACATATATGCATATGCACACATACATCTAATAAATAGATACTTAGATACTTCTAATTTTGTATATTTTTTTTTTTGTTTTGTACTCAATATATTATATTGAAAGATATCACAAAAAGACAACACATGATATTAAATATTTACATAAATGATGACACTAAGTTGGGTTGCTATATGAGTTTGAATCTATTTGGTGTTCTATTGGATGAGGATCGAAGATCCCAAACCCTCCATCGTGTTGCTCTATTGGGATAAAAATGCAAGATCCTAATTTTTATCTTCTTCCTAATTTATTATAGAAAAATATTTAATGTTTAATATTTTTTTTCAATCTCGGATGGGGTGACACGTGCCTAACCATGCAATTAAAGAAATCCTATTCCTATCGCCTCTTCTACATGCTTCAATTCTCAAGGTCACGCATTAATGTAGGGCTATCTGCCGGGAGATTTCGTTCCATGGGACATTTGATGCTCGTGTTCAAGATGATGTCGGGTTTAATTGAGAGTGGTACTACATAGGACAATGTCGCCTCTGATTTTATGGCTCCCTTAATGTGATGGAATGGGAATATTTCTATTCCCCACTCCGCTACTCTTGACATGATTCTTCTTTATGCTATGTCTGAGCACTTGACTTATCATCTAGAGGGGTTAAGTCATGCCCAATTTCTGGTTGATTTTTCCTCTCCTCTATTCGTTGCTCTCATCTTTGGTGTCATGCCTCGCGATCATGGTCGTTCTCGCAAAGGTCTGGACTATTTCATATATCTTTCCAATTGCCACAGAAATGCAAGTATCCCTGCAAATGTTCTGGGTCGGTCTTCTCCTCAAGCCGACCCCACTGCAGAAGTGTTAGGCATGGATACTAGCAATGAAGAGGATAATTGGAGTTGTGTAATCATAGAGGAGGACTCACCTGCCCCACCTCTTGAGGACATAGCGGGACCATCCATGCTGTGTCTTGGTCCAATTAAACAGTCTGCTCAGTCTAAAGTGAACATAGGTGCAATGGGCCAATATTTTTCGTGTGACCCACCAGAAGTCCATTGGGGTTATCCTATCATCGAGGAAGAAGCCATGGTGATCCCCCTTCCGGAAGTCAATAGAGCCCCAGAGGACTTCCCTAATTCCACTATGCATATTTTATCTGAGGAGCACATGAATTTGCTCCTAGACATTCACAGAGACGCCACTGATCAATTGTTTCATCAGGAGAACATCAACTATCAGTTGAATGTTATTTTTTATTCACTTTATGGACAGGTTGCTTCCAATTGTTTCCCAATTTGTCATCAACCTTTCATCATCATTCCAACTTCGAATCATCCCCCTACTAGCGATGGAGGAAATGATACTTCTGGAATATGATCTTCCTTTTGTCCATGTTTCAGTTTTTTTCTTTCAAGTTTCTTATGATTAGTTTTAAAAGGATTTCAAGCCACTTGTGTATAAACTACAACAAACTGGATATTCTAGCTATGGTTATATTTAAAGGAGCCTAGAGTCGGTTCTAGTTTCCTCCTTTTGGCAGGTCAGCTTCCAGGTTCCTTAGTCTATGTAAAAATTTAAGTTTTATGAGGTAATACAATCTTTTAATTTACAAAAAAAAAAAATATTCAAATTAAATTAGAAAAGTTGTAAAACAATAATCCTATTTTTTAGAGATTGAATTTTTTTTAACTATGTTGTTTAAAATGAGAATCAGTTTAAATTAAGTTATGGTTTGAAGGTGATAAATTTGTTGATTTTCCCTATTTTCACTGAGAATTAATTGAAAAGGAACAAGAAACTAAAACAAGGGACCATTTTTGTAGTTCTCTAGTGGGTAAAAGTGAGGGGTGTACAACAACTATACCTACAACATCTTCTCTCTAGGGACGATTTTTATAGTTGTCTATCACGATTGTCTACAATGAAAAGTTATCAACGAAGGGAAATCCATGTCAAATTGGTTCATGTCGAATTTGTTACTCATGCCCAACAAGTTCAAGCCAAAGCCACAAATGGGGTATGGTTGGCAAGTCCATGTTTCTGATGTATGATTTGGTCTAAGTGTGTCAAAAAATCAATAACCCATGCCAAGTAAGTGAAATGGAAGTTTTTATGGCTTGTACATATATCTATGTCCCACCTAGAAGAATCCAAAGATCCCTATCTCCTTCAATGATTTTTGTGTAAATATCTAAGAACATCAAGATCTATCGTAATGAAAAAAGAAGCCAATATGTCGTATAAAGGTAAGAAAATCTATGCACAAAAAATGCTCCATATGAAAGTGATGCTTATCATGTCAAGAATTTGTAATGCATGCCTAGATCTCTCTTCACTTATATTGAACTTGAACTTCCACTGCTATCTCTTTCAAGACCCAAATCCATACACCAAATGCTATCTCAAAGTGCCATTGACTCAATGAAAAATGCTCAAATCTCATTTTAGAGTCACTTGTTAACAAGGTTCATAATTTACTATGAGGGAGACACACATATTCAGAGGATTTGAATTGATCATGCACAATTGGAACTATGGTTAATTGAACACGTCAGGTTGTAACATCAATTTTAGAGCTTGAAGAAGTGGAGAGGAAATGAATATCTCACAAGGCCAAAGAAGATAAATCTCATGGATAATGAATTGGAGTTCGGGCCTATCCTTACCCCTGAAGCATAAGGCTACAAGTTGAATTGGAAGTCTTTAGAAAATATGGATGAAGAGTGAAATTCTCAGTCAACACTAACACCAAATCTCATCTAAATGAAATAACATGAGTGTTAACTTTCACACGAATTAGTCTTATCAAGAGGTTGCAAAGCTTCTTGCTGGTCAGAATGCATGAATATCCTTGAATTTGTTGGAAGAATTCAATATATGACATATTTCTCAGTCCATTTTTCTTTCCTAATTACATGCCTTTGATCGTTATTTAGCCAAATTTTAATTTTTCATTTGCAACAAGGTTTTGGGTTGAGTTCATCTCATAATTCAACACTTCTATTCTAGTTCTTTCATCATCATTTTCCCCTTCAAAGGAATTTATTTCTTAAATTATGTTTGTCTTATGATATTTGATTATATTTGATGACATATTGTCCTCTCACCTTTTCCCGTCTTTTACAAGAAGCTCCTTCACACTGGAAAAGGCAGAATCAACTTGCATCACTTACCTAGATCATGAGTTGAATTAGGGGTCTCTGTTTGAACATGAATCATAACTATCTAGGGCTGTTGTGACAATGGTTAAACCATGACTGAGCATAGTGGTTAATCAATGGTCATCCTTTCATATTGGTTGGCAAGCACATCCTATGTAATGGAGGAACCATCGACACACTAAGTAGTTTCTCATGTGAAAGATGAAATGTCAAAGTCTAGAGGCTGGAAAAATAAAGGGATAAATCTATGTAGGAAAGTGCAATAAATATTCAAATAAATCTTAAAAGTTGGCAGTCATTCCCTATCAGGATAAAAGTCCATTGCTTTCTCCATCCACCGAATGTTAAGTATGCACTAAATAAATCTAAAAGGAATGAAAAGGAAAATTTGGCCATATTATGGGACATGCAGATATCTTCGTCGGGGCTATGGACACTCGTTGGTAGTGTAGCAAGGTATGTGACACCATGGTGACACCATCAGGGCTATGGATGCTCATGGAAAATGAAACAACACCTGTGAGATATCTATATATGCCTCCAGTGAAAAATATTTGTTTATCCCAAACCTATATGAGCCCCATGACAGAGATACCAACCTGGATCGTCGACGCAGTTTAAGGAAATAAATTTCATCATTTTTTGTCCTCTACTTACAACAGACGAGCACCACTAGATGATATGCAAGCATCACTAGTGATCCCATCATGATGGAATCTTTTAGGTAACTATTAAATATTATTTATGGAATCTATGATCTTAAAAGTAAGTTATTACCCTTTACATTTTCTCCTTATCAGTTAGGAAATACTAGAAAATATTGTAGCTTAGCCTAGTATATCACCATTTGTTACACACACACAAAAAACTCTCAATTTTATTGTCTTAATGTCTCTCTAAGACAAGAAATTGAGACCCCCCCCATCTCTTCCTACTAGGACCCCCACACACTCTCTCTCATTTAAATGACTAATCCCAAATTTTCCTCTCATTCTACCCACCTTACCACTTCCAATTCCTCCTCAGATCACCTTGACCCGTCGATCCACACTTGGGAAAATCCCCTCTTCCTACACTGATACATAGTGTATCAATGTTCACATCCTTCTTCCACCTTCACATCAATGAGCCATTGATTTCCTTGTCAATACATCGACCACCTTCCTTCAAAATTGACTTACTTGTCAGCGCACTTCCGCTAAACCTCACTACACACATTCTTATCACCGACGAAGTGGGCACGATCAACGCTGACACATTAGTAGTGTCTACGCGATCATATTCTTCATGCACACGCCTTTCACTAGTTGAATTCCTTCCACTCTCATTGATACATTGCGTATCAGTATCATCCCTCCCTTTCACTTTGATATACTTGTTACAGGAAAATCCCCCTGCAGACAAGTGGATTTTCTCTTGAACCCTAAATCTCTAAGATCAATACAGAAAGGTGCTAAATTTGGTCACTGACATCCTTTTAAACCTAGATAATTCAATCAAATAGAGAAAAGGAAGAAGATGTACCTTTTTACGATGTTTGTCGTTTGCCCATTCCAAGTTGAGCCTTGATCCCCAATCTCTTCAACAAGTCCTACAATCCAATAACAACAAAGACAAAACAACTTCCTATTCTACCATGATTAATTCAAAACTAGATCTATCTCTCAAAGACAAGTTCATGTAGGTATACACAACCTTAAAAGAAACATGCCAAGGACATGTATTAATGAGAACTCGATAGTAATACTTACAGACCTTTGATGAAGTTGCAACATCCTCTTCCAACTCTCCTTGTCTAGCCCCTTGCTCAAGTAATCCACAATCAAAATGACTATGCCTCACTGATTATCTCCCTTATGAGATCATAAGTTTGATGCCTTCAATATCCTCTAATACCACTTCTCATGAGATCATAAGTTAGGTATCTCTCAATCTCTCCATCCATTTCACCATTAGAAGGCCTCCTTATATAAGCTTGGAGAGACCCAACCACCTTAGAGATTCTTGGGATAAGTTGAGGATCATTCTCCATCAGTTGTGGATCTTCCCTAAGATCCAACCTTCACCTCAGATTCGGGTCCAACCAACTCTAGAGATGAGGGGGATTTTTCCCTGATTTTCCTCAATAGCCCAAGATTTCCTCAAACAACCCAATGCTCCCCCAGAATGGGGCATAGAGTGTTACAACGCTCCCCAAAAGGAGGGAAAGGAGCGTTGGCACTCCCTGACAATGGGTAGGGGAGTACTGCCCAAAATTTCCTCAAAAAATCCCAGCGCTCCCCCATAAGGGTGCACAGAGTGCTGGAACGCTCCCCAAAAGAAGGTCAAGGAGAACTGGCACTCCTTGACAGTGGGTAGGGGAGCGTTGGACTTTAAAATTCATTTTTAAGTGGTTTTTTCCATGGAAAAATCTTTGTACTCTTCATCAAATTATTTCATCTTCTTTAACCAGTCTCTAAGGGTGTCTTCAAGTGTTCCTTGTGATGTTGTTCGAGACACGACATGGGAAAGATGACTGTATGTTTTTTGCGACACTTGTGACACTTGTGACCAAAATGTGACACTTGCGACACTTGTAATGACGATAATAGGTCATCATTGAAGTGAGTAATTTTTATGTGTAACAGATTGCCCCCCCAAAGTGTGAAGTTAGAAGACGAAAACTGATGACTGAAGTACTTTGTAGACTTTTTCAAGCAAGGGTATGGATGCGGAGAACCTGGTAGAAGCTGCACACAACCATCAAACAAATGTTATCATATGTTTCAAACCTAAGGCAAGCATACCTATGCTTGGATGATAAATACTTGCAAGGTATGGCCGCCATAAAATACACTGCGGATTGATAAGTATATTAACAAAGAGTATAGCCACCAAATATATAATGTGGATCAATACTTCCATGACATGAACTAATCGTAGCCACGAAAAATACACAATGGATCTACGAGATGACAAGACATAGCCACAGACCAATACAAAGTGGATCTATGTGACAGTATATATGTCAATATTCAAGAGAAACTTCGTTGCAACCTGGGTAAAGTATATATCAGAGTGATTACTCAACCCAAGGTATTCTTACCGATCCTGATATAGTACGAATCTTACCATGTGAATAGATGTCTTGGTGTCTAACATGGCAGAAACTACTAGATTACCGGTCAATGAGGTAAACTGTTAACAAGTGCGAGGGAAATCACCATTGATGTCAATGATTCCCAAGGTACATTAGTACATTCCAGCCAATGTGAATAGATGAGTCGAAGTCAAATATCCATGGAATTATTCGATCAGAGGTCAATGATGTAAACCCACTGTCGGAAGTGAGGAGGCCCGCCATTGAGGCATGCAGGTCCCAAGGTACTAACTGGTGTCTAAGTCTAATTCTTGGATAATGTGTTGAATTTGATAGGAACAGGCTCATCGAAGGAGGGCCTTGATGTATCCCCAATAAATGACACGAAACTGACACAGAGATGTAAATTGGTAGATCAAATGAATATGGACTGACATGGGTATTGAAACATGATATTTGTGATGGTTGACTCTTGAGGAAGATACTTCCCTTGAACACTGAGGCACAACAACAACAACACAACATGGACTAAAACATGATGATGCAATGGATACTGTGACTTTCGTCGGGTGACCAAAAGGAGTAAAGAAACTTAGAGGATTGGTTTAGTGTAGAGGTTCAGTGGATTAAAATATATGCAAAGACAAGTTTCGTTTTCAAGGGCAACTGTAAGAGTGACTAGTGATGTTTTCAAAATTTGCTTGGCTTGTTTCCTTCAAATTCCCCCCCCCCATCCAAAT
Source organism: Picea engelmannii (assembly GCA_009831015.1). NCBI lineage: Eukaryota > Viridiplantae > Streptophyta > Pinopsida > Pinales > Pinaceae > Picea > Picea engelmannii. The sequence goes on from ML784009.1 coordinate 504,947, forward strand.
AGAAGAGTACCTATTTTTATTTTAACGAGCTCAAGGAGGGTAACACATGATCAATATAACTCACCTTCGGTAAGTCCCTCTTCCTTTGTTTAACGAACTCGAAGAAGTAAGGGTTCAGTCCCATATGGGCCCTTCAATGTATGATTGTTTAACGAGTCCAGAGAAGGTAAAATCGGTGATTTTTCATGTTTAGAGAGTCTGAAAAGAACTTAAAGATGACTCCAGGGTTGTCTTTTTTCGTAATGTTAGTCTCATGAGGCCGAAAAAGAGATAAATTGTCACTTGAAAGATGCCCTTAAATTGTCACTTGAAAGATGTCGTTTCAAACCTTTTAAGGAGTGTGAAAGGAAGCAAGATCACTCAGAAAACTTTTCATGTTTAGAGAGTCTGAAAAGAGCTTAAAGATGGCTCCAGGGGGTTCTCTTTTCATGTATCCATGCGAGTCTGAAAAAGAGATTAAAATTTACTTGGTTACATTCTCATGTTTTTGTGAGCACGAGAAAGAACAAAGACTAAGCTTGGTATTGGTTTCATTTTTACACAAGCTTGAAACAAAATTAAACTATGCTTGTAAATTCCCAACGTAATCTCCAAAGGTTGGCATACCCATGGATGGTTGGTATTCTTCCCCCAGCTTGAAAATCTAGCGGCATAATTCCAGAGTGATAATCAAAGGCTCGAGACATGCCCTCCAAGATTCAATTCATTCACAGACTTTGAGGTTGTCACCAATTTATGTACTAGATGGAGAAAAAGGATATAGGTGGATGAAATGAAGGTTCAAATACGATACCTAATGAAAGACTCGACTTGAAATCTACGAGATTTGGTGAAAAGACTCAACTCAACGGGAGAGGTGATTGTTTCATTATTTAACGAGCTTGACACAGGAAAAGAACTATGCTCGTGGCTCCGGGTTCAATCCCTAGATTTTTGTTTCATTTTTTAGCGAGCTTTGCCACAAAAAATAAAAACTATGCTCAAGGCCTCTGTTTCATTTTCTAACAAGCTTGCCACAGAGAAGAGAAGCTATGCTCGTGGCTTCTTTTTCATTTTTTAATGAGCTTTCCACAGAGAGGAAAACTATGCTCGTAGCTTATGTTTCATTTTTTAACGAGCTTGCTACAGAGAGGAAAAATATGCTCGTAGCTTATGTTTCATTTTTTAACGAGCTTTCTACAGAGAGGAAAACTATGCTCGTGACCTCTTCTTGATCATGGCTTCCAAGAGGAAAATGCTCTGGAAGGAAACCATGTCAAGGGACAAAACTCGTTCATGGATTCCAAGAGATCATCACTAGATGGAAGAACAATGCTCTGGAAGGAACACATGTCGAGGGTTGCATCAGGGGTAAGGCGATCATGCTCCAATAGCCCTACCTAAGAAATCACCATGTCAACTACCAAATCTAACTCATCAGAAGTTTAAGTCATGGGAGACAACGCCACATAATTTTTCTGTGGCAGGGGTGATACCGATTGCATATAAGAACCGTTTAGGGAGATCATTGGGTTGGTAATCAAGTTAGGACCAACGCATGAAAGTTGATCAATAGCCACAATTCTTCCATTGTGCGGGAACGATATTACACGAAAAAGAGTGGACAAAATAGCTTTCATGGCATAGACATAATCTCGCCCAAGAAGAAAATTGAAATCCAAGGGGTCTTGGACTACCATAACATCAATAAAGATAGTTGTCCCTCCCAAAGTTATGGGAAACTAGAGAAGGATCCCTAAAGGATGACTGGTTCTTCTGTTAAAAGTGAGCAGAGTCTGGGTAACCGACACAAGCTGAGGATAACCCAAAGCTTGTCAAGCAATAGAGGAAAAAATACTAACAGATGAACCTTCATCTATTAGTGCATGAGGAACGTCCCGACCACAAACCTGTACTGTAATATTGAAAGGAATGTGAGAGGGAAGATGAGGTCTAATTAGCACACCCCAATCAAAAAGGATGGCCTCATTACTTGGAGGGGGTTTCGCTAGAGAAGGAGGAATTCCCCCCAGCACGGTATATTTTGTATCAACGAGAAAAACGTGGGTAGAATCGGGTTTACTCTCTAGTGGGAGAGTAGGATCGACCAATGATGAGATCATATCGACCACTTTGGTTTCATTCTCCAAGGGGAGAATGGGGTCGACAAGTGGAAACAGATCGACCTCTTCGGTTGCACTATGTAACAGGAGAGCAGGATCGACCAAATATGGGATCGGATCAACCACTTTGTCAACTAGTTCAACTAAGGAAGTGACCAGATTGACGACATGATCAACCATACTGACCGATGAAGGGACAGGAGAAACTACTTTGGCACTCATCAGAGGAGGAGTGGGATTGACCACGTTAGCACTCTTCAGATGAAGGGTGGGACTGACCAATGACAGGACTAGATCAGTCACTTGGGTTTCACTTTTTAGACAAAAAGTGGGACTGATCGATGATGGAACTGGATCAGCTACTTTGGTTAGTGGTTCAATCGAGGATAGAACTAGATTGACCACCTGATCAACCAGACTAACCAAGGATGGAACCAGATTGACCATTCCATAAAATAACGATGGGTTGGGGGAAATCTTATGATAACCAGTTGGAAGTTGAAGTTTTCCAAAAGAGAAGAAGCCTCGTCCATACGAGGACAAAGGTGAGAGTAATGATCACCTTCGCATAACATTCAAGCAAACTTGGCAGTTGTCTTCTTCTTACCAACCTTAACATCACTAGTTGATGGGGTGTCATCAACATGTAGAGTAGGGGCGGATGATGTGGAGGACCACATTTCTAAGACCTTGGGAAGACCAGGGAAATCCCTTAGAAAATGGTCACCCTTACAAAGACTGCAAGGGAATTTGGGTTTCAGATTCTTCATTTTAATCTTGTTGACCTCATCAACGCTCCCAGTACGATTAATAGTAGCTAGTTTCTTGGATCCAACATCTGATATGGTTGGAGGCTTGGTCCTTTTTGGGTTCTTATTATTCTTCTCTTTCCATTTTGTCTTATTCTTATCAACCTGGCTACTTGCTTTAGATCTTTCACTAGGCGAAGAAGGAGAAAGGGAAGGAGACTTAAAGAGTGAAGAAGGTGAAAAGTCGACATGAGGTTTATGTGTGGGTTGTGTACTTACATATGAATTATTAGGTGTAGTTGAAGTAGTGGGAAGATTCGAGATCACCGGAGTGGGGAAAAACCAAATCGATAATCCAATGGTGAGTCCCGGAAGACTCAGTGTGGTAATGTACGGAGGACCAATGTTTCCAAAACAAGGAAAAGTGAAAGGTTCCTTGAGACAAGGGGTTCCTCCATTGGTACTCCCAGGATTTGATTCCATTAACACTAACTCGACCTAAGGTCCACTAAGTAAAACAGACAACACAAGCTATGAATCTAAGAAGCAAACAATAAAACAAAACTTCCCACAATGAAACCACTAGTTGGTGATGAAATCCAATGTCACGAGATCAATATAGGAAGGGGCAGGGGTAGAGCAGGTGGATCAGTTACGTTGGTGACCTTCTTAATGGAATTACGCCTTGGTGCAAGCTTCCATGCAATAATTGTGGATTTACCCTCCAAGGAGCCCGTGTGAGTTTGACCAATGTGTGTTTCAGGTACAGTGAGACTTCCCTTGATCGTCACCTTGTGTAAGACTCTGAATATTATGGCTACTAAGGTCACCAACTCCCAGTCATCCCCTGGGTGGGTACAGTCGACAGTCCAGTCCGAACGTATGGTCAGGATAACAAGTCTAAAATCCTTCGAGATAACTGAGGAAACGTGGATCGGTATAACTCCAGAGGACCCCAAACATATTCAGAATTCACGAAGCACCGAGACCAAATGAAGACAGTTGAGCTTCAAGAAGAACCCCCAATATACGATTTGAATACTACGAACATTCAAACCACGAAAGGATAATATATGTATCTCTTTCGAACGTGACCTCGTGTGTAACCCCTGTGTGAGAGGGGGATCCCAGAAATCTTGAACGAAAATTGGATTTTCTCTCCCTATCGCAAGATGATAAGTTTGTTTGACATCTTTGGAAAGTTATCCTTTCAACCTATTCCAAAGCCCTACACCTTAATCTAATGTAGGTTTGCTAACAGAAAAAATGTCTGATAAATTTTAGTTTAGCGCTTGATTTTAAGGCTATTGTTTACTCAAGAGGAACATGGAGTGGAATAAAGGATGTTTTGACCGACTCTAAACAATGCAAATAAATGAGAATTGAAATACTTCACTTTGATGGAATTTATATTACGATAAGAAGAAAATGTTTATCATTCCAAATGCACAATGTCCCAAAATGCCAAAAACCATGTAATTCTGCTATTTCGAATGCAAGCTAGTTTCAATACCCAAAAGCAATAATGCAATTATATTGTTTGTTTGATTATGAGTATACAGAAAGTAAATACAAATCCTTTAATGTTATACTACTTTCAATCAGGAGAAAGAGTCAAATGTAGATGCAAAAGACACGAAGCAAAAGGGCTACAAACAAAGCATGCACTCAAGGCAATGAGGTATGAAAGAAAACAAGTAGAAACTTGTCCTAAGAAGAAAACAATCAAGGATTCTACAACCAATCAATAATTCAATGATTACATGAAGATGTTGAGAAGAATCCAAGAAAAGACAGGGAGAAAGAGAAATCACTCAAATTGTCCCAACAAAACAAGCAGCTAGAAAGGCCAATTTCACATTTATGAAAAAAATTCAAGCTCCAATCAAGACAATAAGGGGTTATAAGAACCAAATATCAACCTAAATAACTTCACAAACCAATCACAAAGTATGGGTAAATACTTCCACAAAACAAGCTGAGAAAATCTAAGCAGAAAAAGGGCAAAACTCCTCCAAAAAGGAGACCAACGCTCCATGTTCCAAGGGTACAGAGTACTACAACACTCCCTAAATCATTGTAGGAGAGTTCTAGCACTTTGATATGGCCTACAGGGGGGTGTTGAGCCACCCATAAATTCAAAAAACAATCAAAACATGAAGAAAAACTCACCCAGAATGCGTAAAAAATAGTGGGAAAATGTAAGTAAGTAAAAGAGGAATTGTTTGGGAAAAATGACCTCAAAGATCAAATGGAACAGTGAATAGATCTTTGAACTTCCTTACAACATATTTCATTCAATCAGATAAATGAGAAGAAAACAGTAAATTGACTCTAAATCTTCAAAGAAGAAGAGTGACTTTAAAGTAACGAAGAAAAAGGTAAAAAATCCAAACAAAACATAATAAATTCTTAGAAATGAAGATGTTTGAGGCCAAAAACAAGGACACTCTAAGATGGTGTTAACCATGAGCAGATGAATCAACAAAAAGTAGACTCAAAGATCAACTCCCCAAATTTTTTTTAACAGAAAAAGACTAGCACTTTGGTGTCAAGGGTACTAGAGTGTTGCAACACTCTGTGGGAGCCTCCAAGAGAGTTCCAGTGCTATAATGGTAGAGGTAGGAGTGCGTTGGCCTCTCAGAACTCAAAAACTTGCCCAGAAATAAAAAAAAATGCTCAGGAAAATCTAGAAATTGAGTGTGTATGGGATGGATCCAAGAGCCAACAACACATCTAAGAGTCATAGACACAACATGAATAATATATAAAGATGAGAAAAGGATAAAAGCAATACCAAGGAAGGAAACCAAAACTAAAATCTTCACTCCCTAGTGGAGTCACAAATTTTTGTTACAGGAAAATCCCCTTGCGGACAAGTGGATTTCCTCTTGAACCCTAAATCTCTAATATCAAGACAAAAAGGTGCTAACTTTGGTCACTGACATCCTTTTAAACCTAGATAATTCAATCAAATAGAGAAAAGGAATAAGATGTACCTTTTTACGATGTTTTTCCTTGCCCAGTCCAGGTTGAGCCTTGATCCCCAAGATCTTCAACAAGTCCTGTAATTCAATAACAACAAAGACAAAACAACTTCATATTCTACCATGATTAATTCAAAACTATATCTATCTATCAAAGACAAGTTCATGTAGATATACACAACCTTGAAATAAATAGGCCAAGCACATGTATTAATGAGAAATCGATAGAAATACTTACAGACCTTTGATGAAGTTGTAGCAACCTCTTCCAGCTCTCCTTGTCCAGCCCCTTGCTCAAATAATCCACAATCAAAATGACTATGCCTCACTGATTATCTCCCTTATGAGATCATAAGTTTGATGTATTCAATGTCCTCTAATACCACTTCTCATGCGATCATAAGTTAGGTATATCTCAATCTCTCCATCCATTTCACCATGAGAAGGCCTCCTTATATAAGCTTGGAGACACCCAACCACCTTAGAGAGTCTTGGGATAGGTTGAGAATCCTTCTGCATCAGTTGTGGATCTTCCCTAGGATCCAGCCTTGACCTCATATTCGAATCCAACCAACTCCAGAGATGAGGGGGATTTTTCCCTGATTTTACTCAACAACCCAAGGTTTCCTCAAACATCCCAACGCTCCCCCAGAATGGGGCACAGAGTGTTGAAACGCTCCCCCAAAAGAGGGAAAGGAGCACTCGCACTCCCTGACAATGGGTAGGTCAGCGCTGCCCAAAATTTCCTCAAAAAATCCCAGCACTCCCCCAGAAGGGTACACCGTGTGCTGGAACGCTTTCCCAAAGAAGGTCAAGGAGCGCTGGCACTCCCTGACATTGGGTAGGGGAGCACTGGCCTTCAAAATTCATTTTTAAGTGGTTTTTTCCATGGCAAAAGCTTTGTACTCTTCATCAAATGATTTCTTCTTCTTTAACCAGTCTCTGAGGGTGTCTTCAAGTGTTCCTTGTGATGTTGTTCGAGACACGACATGGGCAAGATGACTGTATTTTTTTGTACGAAACTTGCGACACTTGTAATGACGACAATAGGTCATCATTGAAGTGAGTAATTTTGATGTGTAACAACACTGCATATCGACGAGGTTCGTTCCTTACTTGTCGATGCATTTCCTATTGATAAGCCTTCCTTGTCTCATACACAATGAATCAACAGAAGGATGTTGACCTCTCACCATCACCAAGCATGTCGACGATGATCTTCTCCCTCTCACCAACGCTGACTAGGTCAGTGCGGTCCACCTTCGTTCTGAGGCCTATTTCATTCCCCTCCTAGCTCGGATCCTTCTTGTTATGCACTTCAGTCAATATCCTTACATTCTCAATGAATAAACTTTCCATGCTTATCTAGACAGTTGGTCCTGGATTCCCTATCTCACCTTATCCACTTCATATTGCATTCATAATCAAGTTTGTAGTGTCCCTGATGGCTTTCTTCATGCACATGGTACTATCTTGTTTGCTTTGCATTTTTTGATGTGATGACTAAATATTAGTTGTGAAAGCATCGCCTAGCATTATATGGGTAACCACAACACCTATTGGTTTTTCACTGGTTCTGAAACACACTTTGGAATAAATTTAGTCCTTTCAACTTCTAGGCAGTACTAAGCTCACTAGACGTCACTTGGTTTTTTTGGAAGACTTATAAATTTGTTCTATTGATGCATAACCTCAATTTCAATTGATGAATCAGGATCATATACATCATAGATGACCCAACAACTGACATAATCTAATTTGGGTGATCAACAAAAGCGAGACTTGAACTTCCATTAAAAAAGCCTTCGATCTCAATTGTTTAGCGTTTGTCAAAGTGAAATTTTCACCCCCGAAATAGGCTATTCATACGTTTTCTGACATCACAATTCAAATAATAGAAATCTGACACCCAGAAGTGTCTGAATGAAGCGCCTAAGGTTTCTTTCTCGAAATTGGCCAAGTCGATCGTTACACAGATAAGATGTTTGTTTGGCATGGGTAGTTGTCTCACCAAAAGTGCCTCTCTGCATACTTCACAGTGTAAAATATGGAAGTCAAATATGACATCGTATGAGCAAGTTATGAGTCTTTAAAGTCATCCAATGACATCGACATAGGTTTTCATTTTTTTTAAGTTACGCCTCCATGCAAAACTGGTCCAATTGAAATATTTGTGTGATGTAATTTACAATGTTAAATTTAAATAATTTTTATTTAATCTAAATTTAAATTATTTAAATTTAAAATCCTATTTAACCCAAAAAACAATAATTAAATAAAAATGTTAAATAAAATACAAAATGTCCTGCAACAAAGGTTCTTAAACTATGCAAAAGGAATGATGTGTTAATGGGGTCATTTAACTTGTTAAATAGAACAAGGAAATGTATTAAGTAAAGGTTGGTGATGTAGAGGGCAGGGCCCATGGCCCAGGTTCCCATCTCCATGTTCCCCCCATTTTTGAAAATATGAGTAAGGAGAAAACCCTTCAAAGTTGAACCCATCATGCACATCGGAAGAGTTAAAAAATAGTGCATTGATTTGTGTGGAAGATTTAACAACAGGTACGTCGATGGTCTGCAGAGAAGTTTACATCATGTGCACTGATGGCCTGCGGGGAATTTAACAACAAGTGCGTCGATTGTCTGCGGAGAATTTAATAGTAAGTGTTCCTGTGTGAATTGGAGCAGTTCAAAACAAGTGCTCTGATTCACATCCGAGAAGGTCACGCAAAGTGCTCCAATGACACATCGACAAAGTTGGTAGTAACTATTCCGAAGCTATCAGAAAACATAAGAGAAAGTGATCTGAAGTCAATCGTAGGATATGAGACCAAGTGCTCCGAAACCCAGTGATCTCCATCGATAAAGATAAAAGAAACTCCGTCGAAGTCATCGAAAACCATGAGAATGGCGAGCATGAGAAAAACTCATATCCAACAATGTTGTGGCCTTCTTAGTCTATCCGTTCGACAATGTTGTGGAAGAAAGAGACTGATATACCTTGCAACATTGTAGAGGATGAAGAGATGGAAGGAATGGTTGTCAATCTCACCAGTCATCTAAAACCTCAAGGCACGATTTCTCTCGTATACTAATCGCAGTCTCTGGTAGATAAAATGGGGGCGGTTTCTTGTTTGGCATACTCTGTTACTGCTAGCGGCGGAGAACAACACTCTTATCCAGTCATGAAATATGAGAAATTCCCATGTAAAAGAATAAAATGATCACAAACTTGGAAGACGCCCCATTGTCCATGTGACTTCCATTTTCAAAATACCCCAAGGCAAAGAAGAATACCCCCATGGAATTAAAGAAGTTGCGACCATGGTTTTTCTCCACCTTTACTCATTGTTTTGTAACTCCGCAGATGCTCAAGGGTGCCAAACGATTTCAACAGTAAGACATGACCAATCCCAAAAAAATTACAACCAAAATTATACCCATTAGAGTTTTTGTTGAAGTCTGCAATTCTTTAAGTGGTCGGAGGAATGACTGTTATGGCCATGTGTTTTTTTTTTTCTAAATCATGCATTAAAACCTCATAAGAGAACTGTTAGTCCCTAAAATTGTCCTTGACTTTTAAGGGAAAGTTAGGGAACTTCAGTTATTGCAATGATTTATTAGGTTTAAGTTTTGGTTGGTAAAGATAGTGGATCAAGTAGTTCGGAAAGTAGGATGGATATGGTGTGAGCAATAATTCAAATAATCAACAATCTTTTACTTAGTCCAGGATATTCACAATAATGAATTAAATACATAATAGCATGAACATAGATGAATATAGAAAGAGAACACAAGTATAAGTCAACAATTTTTCCACTTATAAATAGAATATTTTCAAGCCCAAAATATTATTCTAACCTAAAAAAATATACAAATGCAACCCAAGAAGAAATAGGTAATTTAACATTGTTTAAGGAAGAAATTAATGCATTGCATAAACTTAAATTACATTCAAATAAGACTAGCATAAAAATAGACTTACGAAAACAATCTAATCATCAGGGTATTTTATTCCTCGAGTGTAAAAGTTTGCATGTTTAAGCTTCAAAAATACAGACCATTCCTTCTTTTTACTCCCAAAAAGATTGAACCACAACTTCCTCTCCTCCCTTTTTAAAATACAAATCATACAATAGATAAAATATGCCAAAACAAACACACAGTGAGGCTATGCTCACTTCTATATTATTCAATGAAGATAGATTACATCTTTATATAGGAAAAGACTCTACCGAGTCGGTTACATGAAAACTTAAAGATAACTACACTCTTAACTATGAACTGACTCTTAACATGCCTACAACTAACTCTCACAACTGAAGCTTATAATTGGTGCTTACAACTGGCGCTTACTCCATTATTACCAAGTCTCCACCTTAATGGAGAATGGATTGAATTCTACACCTAACATCTCCCTAAACAACTCAAACTTAATCCTTCCAAGAGGCTTAGTGAAAATATCAGCAACAATTTCACTAGTATTACAATACACAAGAGTTATTTCATTTGACTGCAAATTTTCTCTAACAAAATGATACTGAGCTTCAACATGCTTTGTCCTTGCATGAAAAATCGAATTCTTTGCAATATTGATTGAACTTTGATTATCACATCTGATCATCGTAGGTTCCTTTCGTTCTTCTCCAACATCTTGAAGAAGTCTTCTTAACCAAACAACTTCACAAGTTGTTGCACACAAGGCTTTATATTCTGCTTCAG
>ML784009.1:516024-529744 GCA_009831015.1 Picea engelmannii
TTTAGGCAATTCAGTCAATTCCCAAGTATTGTTTTTCATTATAGATTCATATTCTTCCTCCATTGCATTTTTCCATTCATCATGTTCATTAGCTTCATCAAAACTCATGGGTTCTATGACATTTGAAATGCTACTCATTAGGGAATAGTCTTTATACCTCCCAGGAAGCCGAATCTGTCTTGAAGATCTTCTCAACCGATTATCTTCCTCACCACTTTGTGAAGATTTGTCTTCACCTCTAGGCGAACTGTGGCTGCTTGAATTGTCCATATCACTGAGTCCTTCTTGTTGTTGTTGTTGTTGTCGCTGCGGGGATGGCTATTGCTGCTGTTGCTGCTCTTATTTAACTCCTTCATCAAGAAGTCTCTGACATTCCTCATGATTGTTTTCGTCATGATTTCCTGCTTCCTGCTCATGGAAAAGTACATCTCTACTTGCAAATACTTTGTGAGTAGCAGGATCAAACCGTTTGTATGCTTTAAATTCAGAACAATACCTAATGAAAATACATTTAATGGCTTTAGCATCCAATTTCCTCCTATTCTCCTTTGGAATATGTGCAAAAGCCTTACACCCAAATACTTTCAAATTATGAACTGCAGGTTTGGAACCATACAAGGCTTCGAAAGGAGTAACTTTATCAAGACACCTTGTTGGACTTCTATTCTTTAAATAAACTGCAGTATTTATGGCTTCAGCCCAAAATGCATTTGAGAGATTCTTACCTTTCATCATACTGCATGCACACTCTACCAAAGTTATGTTTTTTCCTTTCAACGACTCCGTTTTGCTATGGAGTGTGAGGTACTGTAAACTGCTGTACTATTCCATTATCTTTACAATATTTGTTGAAGTCCTCTGATTTATACTCTCCCCCTTGATCTGAACGGAGGATTTTGATGGATTTTCCTATCTGCTTTTCCACCATGGTTCTGAATTCCTTAAAGTACTCGAAAACATCTCTTTTTCGTCTAAGGAAGTAAACACATGTGTATCCCATGCAATCATCAATAAATAGCAGAAAGTAAAATGCGCCTCCTAAAGACCTAGTCTGCATAGGCCCACAAACATCAGTATGCACAAGATCTAACACATCTCTCTTTTTCTTATCAGGATTCGAGGGGAATTCATCTATGTGCATCTTTCCTAATGCACATCCATCACAAGCAACCTTCTCATTATTTAACATGGGAAGTCCTTCAACCATATTATTTTTCCGTAATAACAATAAATCAGGATGATTGATGTGTCCATACCTTTGATACCAAATAATCTCTGTTGGCATAGTTGCAGAAGTCAGTGCATGATGTGCTTTGTTGGTAACATCAAGTTTGTATAGACCTCCTACTCTGACTCCCATTGCAACAGTTCGGAAGTGGTCCAGCAGATCCTTCACTATGCAATAATTCTTGAAGAATTCAACCTTTAAGTTCTGATCTGTAATGGCGGACACAAAGATCAAATTTTTCTTTATTCCTAGAGCATACCCCACATTGCGAATGTGACGAACAATACCATTCGACAATGTCACAGGAATGTCTCCATATCCCTTAATATGACGAGAGCGGTAATCTCCAAGATATATGCTGGCACCATTCTATGTTTCTTTAAAATTAGCATACCAATTTTTATTACAAGTCATATGTATTGATGCTCCAGAATCCACAAACCAGGCATCAGAATCATCCGTTTCAGTAGATAAAGTAGCGTTAGACACAAACATCCTAAGATCCCGTGAGTCAAAATTCAGGGGTTCATCAATATCATCACTAGCAATAAATAATCTGTGATCTTGATTTGAATATTTTTCTACATAATGACCTGAATGTGTTCTAGGTTTATTCCTAGCCTCATCACTTTTCTTCTTATGACAGTATTTAACCATATGTCCAGGTCAACTACAATAAAAAAAACTCTTAGATTCATTCTTGTCAGATTGCATACCTTGATTTGGAGATTGTCTTCTCTGTGATGAACTGCCTCTCTGCCATGAACCGCCTCTCTGCCATGAACTGCCTCCTATGCCTCTTACTCCTGATCTCCCTCTCACAGATCTATTATTTGGCCACAGTTCCAAATCTTTACTCTGAGGCTTTAGATTTCCGCGCCTCTCTTCCTTTTTCAACAAAATGCCTGTTAGTTCTTCAAACGTAGGAGGTTTCTCCCTTGCTGCGAGACCTGTTATGAACATACGATAATCTTCTAGCATACCATTTAAGGTAATAGTCAGTAGATCAGTGTTGGAAACAGTTTCCCCTATATTTACTATCTTGTCCTTCATCTCTTTAATGCGACCGAAAAATGAACTAACAAATTCATTTCCATCCATCTTAATGCCTAGCAATTTAGTTTTCAGAAACAAAATGTGATTTGCGTTGCTAGTTTCATACAATGCTTTAAGAGATGTCCATGTTGTAGCAGAAGTTGTAGCATCTCTAATATGATAGTTCTTTTCTAATATGAAGTTGTAGCGTCTCTAGATTCCCATGCCTCTTTAATATGAAGTTGTAGCGTCTCTAATATGATAGTTCTTCTCTAATATGAAGTTGTAGCGTCTTTTAGTTTTCAGAAACAAAATGCGATTTTTGTTGCTAGTTTCATACAATGCTTTAAGAGATGTCCATGTTGCAGCAGAAGTTGTAGCGTCTCTAATATGATAGTTCTTCTCTAATATGAAGTTGTAGCATCTTTATATTCCCACGCCTCTCTAATATGAAGTTGTAGCATCTCTAATATGATAGTTCTTCTCGAATTATGCTATCTTTAATTGACATGTACAACAATACCTTTGTCTTGTTTTCGCACTTCTCCCAATCTTGGATCTGTGTTGCTGTCACACCTGCAACCGCATCAGGTTTCAGTTTAGTTCCCTTCGCAAAGTTCCAGACACCATAGCCCTCCATGAGCGTCTGCATCTTGAATTTCCAGTTAATGAAATTCGAGCCATCTAGCTTGTTGGCTTCGTTGAGGTAGGTCTTCGCTAGAGGATTCGCCATCTCTGCAAGTTAGTGATATGCAACTTTTTGTCGAATGCGAAACAGTCCGTCGCTCTGCCTTCAGATCCACTGATCCAAATCTACCTCTGTTCTCAGCTTAAATCATATATGCATGCACCTTAATATCCAAAATATCCACTTTTTAAATAGCCACTTCACTATTTAAAAGACTTATAACTTTATATATATATAAAAAGTTCCTTAAAAGAAACCTCCCTTTTTTGTTTTAATACACATGCATGCATCCACTTTAATTATAATAAAAAAATTGAATAACTCCCTTTTCTTATTTGCATGTATAAGAGAAGTCCTAGCACTTCTTATTTTTAAATGCTCCAAAAATAAAAAGCACTTATGCATGCAAACTTCACGCTCACTCACCACGCATGCATTCAAAACTCACCACCACGCATGTGTTTCAAAACTCCACTCACCATGCAAACTTTACATAAAAATAGATCTTCACGATTTGTAGCTTAACTGTGTATACCAATTTTGAATTAAACTCAAATTAAACTCACATAAATCGTGAAATGGAGGATCTTCACGGAAAAGCTCCACTATTTGCTCACGACCCTCTTCAACTAAACCATCTCTTGGATGATTCGTACGCTTTCCAACAAGGAGGTATGCTCACGCTATAGTCGATTCCTTTCTCACGTTTCTCATGCTATCCATGCTATCCACGTTGTGCCTTCACGATTTATCAATAAAACCTCCACGCATGCAAAAAGAATATAACCTTCATGGCTCGCCCTCCAAAAACGTTTTTGCACGCTATCCAGGCCCTCTCTCCGTGGCTCTGATACCAAGATAAAATATACCAAAACAAACACACGGTGAGGCTATGCTCACTTCTATATTATTCAATGAAGACGGATTACATCTTTATATAGAAAAAGACTCTACCAAGTCGGTTACATGCAAACCAAAAATAACTAGACTCTTAACTATGAACTAACTCTTAAAATACAAATCATACAATTTATAGTAGTTACATGACTCAAGTTGTTGCAAGCTTTTTTGGAATCAAATTTCATCCATAAACTAAACATAGGAATAATCTCTGATTCACTACTAGAAAGTCTCAAAATCTGAAGTCGAATTCCTTCAAATTTATGATCTGGAGCGTTTAAGTGATGACTGGGCGTTTTAAAAAATGGCCACTACGGTCTTCTGGAAACTTTCTTTATGTACAGACCCGATTTTCTCCTAAACTGCTACGAAATTTTGAAAACCGCCTAATTTAAGGATAAATCACCCCATTCCCAAAGTGGGTTTTTAACCATTTCAGATGATTCCTTACGGTTTGGCCATAATATGTTCCCAAAATTTGATACCCATAAAATGACGGGAACTGTCCATGCATCTTTGATTTCTGGTGCTTGTTGATTTGATACTTGATTTCATTGCTGAAGAGATTTGACACCTAGAAATATGGGATGATTGTTAAACTTTTTCCTCAAAGATGATGGAGAGATCCCATTAAATATGGAAATGGTCCTTCAAATGCTTTGACTAACATCACTTCTGCCAGGTGCCTTGCCACTTGTGCATTTTTGTCTTTATGCTCTGTTGTATGCTTCAAAAATGATGAAATTGATATTTGTTTGACCACCATCTCTCCTTATCAAATTGAATTCAATCCTGCCATGTTGTAACCTGAACCAAATCAAAAACGTGTTTTTCCCTAACTGCTCAGCACTATATGTGATGAATCACATGTGAGCTTTCACTTTGACATTTTTTGTACATTAGCAACAACAACAATGGTTGGAGACTTCAAATTTGGCATTATAATAGCTCTCTCAAATGTGGTTTGCACTGCGAACAACAATTGATTCAAGGAGATGCACATCCTGAAGATGAAGACTCTAATCATCTAGTTGTGTTATTGTAAACTCAAATTTCTCAACTTCCAACTTTTCTCCTCCTATTTTCATACCCCCAAGTTTACAGATATGAATCTTCTTGGTCTCGTCGTTCTGGAAGTTGAAAGTGAGGCCTTTAATAGATGGAATATGAGTGTTGATCCTTTGAGGCCTGTCGATTTTCCTTTAGAAATTTCGATCTTTGCTTTTAATTGTTGGAGTTGTGGATCTTGAATAAGTATGCCCCACTGGACACTCCTGTCTGAAATATAAAATCAAAACCCTACAACTATGGCAGAAATGGACACCAAAGAAATTGGGTGTGTTTCATACATTTCATCTCGAGACCTTCCTTTAATTTCTCATGCTTGTGACGAACATACATAACCAAGAGCCATTGTAAGCGATGATCTCAACACCTACGCACTTTGATAGACACTACATGACGTTTCATACATAAGAACTTTTGACATCTGGACACAACTCTTAAAATATATATATCGGTGAACTTCAATGCTGGGAACTTATTGAGAATGATGTCGATGACCTAACCCTTGGACTCGTTATTTTTTTTTCTCTGTGAATACCCAAGTGGATCCTTGCATCAACACATAATCTCCTACGTATATGCGCTTCAGAGTTTCGGGCTCCTTCAAAGTTAATGGTATCTGATATTTGTTTTAGTGCAATGAGAATTATGCCACATATACAAGAAAGAAGATGACTTGGTTGTTGATACATAAAAGCTCATGCAAAGAACATTACATTACGCTGCAAGAATGCCTTGCTTCTAGTAGCACCATTTTTTTTGTCGCATGTGCTACTGGAACATGGCACCAGATTTAAATTTTACCCTGTAGATCTGGGTACTAACAAGAACAAAGCTAAAATTGTTAAAATGAGGAACACCATGGCCGCCATTTTCGATCTATCTTTGGCGCTCATATTTTTTTCATTTGGATGAATATTACTATAAGAACTAGGCCATTCATAATTCCCAGTTTACCAATCATGGCAGAGAGGTAGAGTTTTTCTAGGACACGAGAGGGAGAAGTCTGCTCACAACCACCATTTACAAATTTTGTTTCAACATGATGGTATCGTGCTCCTAAAGTTCTTCTCCAGTCGTATCCCTATAGTTTTGTTGTAGATATGTGGACCATGGGTGCTATCATGGAAAATATTTTTTACCCTTCGTTCTCTTTTCTTAGATTATGATACACAATACTTATACATGAAATTCCCAAAGTTAAAAAAATATGGTTGGATAGCAACGACTTTGGTGTTATGGGCAGAGTTGTAGTCAAATTTTTGGAGTGTATCGATCAAATATTTAAGGAAACCATCGAGGGACAGTTAGAAAGTCCAATAAACAACTTTTCAAAAGTTTCATTATGGAAAGAATTATGATATTGGGGAGCGTTGATTTTCTCATGGATATGCAGTAGAAGGGCACTCTAAAAGATTATATATCTAGTGCAACACTCTTGTTCTCTGAAGGAACCATTTGAATATTGAATGCTTTCAATTTGATGCTACACGAACAATGTTTTTCTTGGGGAAGGATCTGAGTCGTGATGTCCACCATTTGATTTATGAAATATTGGACAACGCCATAGATGAGTCTCAAGCTTGGTGTGCCACATGCATGGATTTATTATCTTCTTTGATGGACCTATTCTCATCACAAATGATAGTCGAGGGTTTCCCATAGATTTGTATCCCGTTAAACAAAAAATTTCTTTAGATATTGTTTTGACGGTGTTGCATGTTGGAGGCAAGTCTAGTGGAGAAAGCAGTGGCTATATTGTTTATGGAGGATTGCATGGTGGTAGTGTTTCGATAATGAATCCTTTATTTGGGAAATTGGAAGTGCTAGTCCGATGTGATGGAAATAAATTGGATCAAATTCTTGTGCATCAAAAGGCAGTGGCTAAATTCACCTCTCATGAAATCTTAGGTGAGTCCTAACCCCGTCAAGAAGCACGTGTACTGCTTTGGCCAAATAAGGAAGTCTTAGTTAGAGATATTGCATTCCTGAACCCATAGAACAAGGAATCTATTCATGATCTTATTTTGTCCCAAAGGGAAAGAAATGGAGTCATTATTGATATAGCGCTTTAGTGACGCTCTGATGCTACACAAATTGTATCCAAACAAGTGATGAAGGTTATCATATGGATGATATAAAACCTACATTAACCAAGAGCATTGAATAAACTTGCGAGGAGAGTCATCAGATGATAAACAAACGTCATACAACCTAGAAATGAGGAAAACATCGATGCATGGTAGGAATCTAGGCTCATATATTGCAACAATCACTCATCCGGAGAGCTTAAAAGAATGTGCACCAGCATGATCATTCGACGAAGTTCATAACTGAGCCCCAGCTTACAACAGAGAGGTTCATAACTCATCCTCTGATTCAAATCGGGGGAGTTCATTAAAACTCCTCTGATGCACATCGAAGGAGTTCCCATCAACTCCTCCGATGCACATCATAGGAGTTCCCATTAACTCCTCTAAAATCTAAAAAACATTATTTTGTAAATTGGACATAACTGTTGACTCGGGTGTCCATTTCATGTGTTATTTATATCATTGGAAAGGTCTTTCCGCGATATATGAATTTCTAGTTATAAGATTTAAGAAATTCATAACATACTTTCTTCTTTTTTCAAGATGAAGATATGGTACCTTGTTAGCAGACCCGGAGAACACAATGCCTCAATCACGAGTAAATGAACCAAGAATCAAATGCAAGGAAGCTTAAATGATATTTAAATTAATTAATGCCTCAGTTATTTTCATTTAGATAATTATTATTAATAGTTTGTGTGGAGTGATTCTCATATATTGTATGTTAAATGGTGTCAAGTGCCAATGCCAAGGGGAGATCATACTCAACATCCTCAAGATGCAATATACATCCAAAGATGACATAACAACCATAAAAATAGCTGTCACAATGATATAGGAGTAGCAAGGGAAATATAATGCAAATATATGAAGAAGGGATTTGATCCACATGACGATCGACTGTCAAATTTGGATAACAAATATGTTCCCATGTCCAAACCATCCTTCATGGTGTGTCGGGCACGTATGATCGAAAACTATGATGGCCCACCTATGCTAGAAGACAAATTCGAATTGTAACTATTGTCTTTGTCTCTCATCATTACAAAGGGAGTAGAGACAAAATTTTGGGAAATGAAAGGTCATTAGGGTAGACGAAAGGTCAAGAGTTATGCTGAACCCCTATAAATACCATAAATTTACAAAAAGAAAGGGTTTTTAGCTCTTCAAACATTGGAAACTTCTGAACTATTTTGGGAATACAATGTCAACTAAAATTGGAGAGATTCCCTTAGAGATTTCATGTACTATTGTTGAAACTGTTAATATGGAGAAGCCCTCAGGGCCAACTTTTGATAGAGAGAAGAAATTGCATGTGTTGTTGTTTTGCTGTGAACTATTTCAAGTGAAATGTAAGTTGTTCACATGGGTTGTAAGGACATGTTTGTTCATAGACTGTTCTAATGCAAGCTATGTTACTCTTTCTTATATTACATGTCCTGAGCGAATGAGTTGTGAATGTATGTAGAAAATGACTTAGACTTTTTTGGTTGTAGACTTGTATGCATTTTTTTCTAACTGTGCTCCTTCATGGTAACTATCTGATTGGGGTTTAGGCATAGTTTAGTTTCATTACAACTCATTATGTTACTATAGTTCACTCCTAGCTAGGATAAGATAGATTAGAAATATATTAGACCTGCATTTACATAGTCTTCATCTACATCTTCTTTTTGCATAACCATCCATCATTCATCCTCRTYGGTGGACYGARTCACAACTRGTAAAACAARMAAGCAATRACTGTTRRRCCAAAATATGGATGRGTTCCCTATTCCAAATRATGAAAGATCTAATYAARACTTCTTACCAAAGATAACCCCTTATTGTTTTYGGAYGAATTTAAACCCATCAACACATTCTTTATTAAAAAACTTAACACATTTATTACCAACCAATTAAAAAATATTTATTTTCTCCTTATGTATTAAGGACACACCCCATTCACTTCTAATACTTCCAAGAATATGTTAATGTAAATATATCATCATAAATTTACTTAATTTTTATAATATATTGTTATATCAATTTTAAAAAATTAGAAACAACTAGTTATTATGAATTTGGTAAAATTCGTGAGTTGATAATATTCTAAAGGACATTAGTCGTAAGAAAGTGGAAAATATTCCCGTACCTTTCTTCTCTAACCATATGTACTTCTATCACTTATCCAACACTTGTTAAATTCTCCTTGAAAGCCCTTCTTTCACGTGTCAAACACTTCTTAGATTTCCCTAGAAAGCTCCTTGACTCCAACCAATATAAAATAGTAATAATCTTATATCTTATTGGATTCAATTTTTCCATTTTGACTATATTGATATTGATTACGTTGGATCACCAATGGCGAATGGCAAAAGTTATGTCTATCAAAAATTGGAATATATTGATATTAGTTAAGTTGTTTTACAATGGGTATCTATTTAGATTTCCAAATTCCTTTTATTTGAAATGCATGATTATGTTTAAATTAAATTAGTATCTACTAGCAATATTGAATTTTAAAGCATATATTCACATTATGCAATAATCCATTTTATATAATGTTGATTACATGGTTTGTGAGATAAATTGGGTTCAGTCATGTCAATTTAAAGTAAAGCCAATTTAAAGTCAATGCAAATTGTGATATGATAAAGATTTTGTTGTTTTAATTTTTTTTTTATTTGGAAAAATATTCTTCAGTTATCAAATTAAAAAGAGTAGATACATGATTTATTAGGACCCTTCTCAACTTTTGAGCTGGGCATGAATTGTCCTTAAAGCACAAACATTATTCTTTATATTTAGAGGTAGAAGGGTAGACGCCCACTAAGAGTGAACCCCTTAATGGGTGTGTCTCCAAACATCTTAGACCTACTAAGTCATAATTTATTGGCATATATAGCTTGTGAATTGTTGGATATACTCTTGGGTTATAATGACAACCAGTTGGTTTGATCATGGGCCTAGCCTAGATCACTCTAATGAGTTACCTGTTATCACAAAAACTCACACTTATTGAGATAAAGTTCGAAAGCTCAAGTGTAATCTAGTGTAACTCAGAGGAATTCCATTGTCACCTCACCAACCCTCTTTCACTTTAAGCTAGCTCTTCCTTTGGCTCAAGGGGGGCTTCCCTAGGCTACGATTATTAGGAAAACACTTGCCAACAATATCTTAAAATACTATAACACCTCATATTTACTAAGACCCCAAATCTTCCATAAGGTTCTCCATATAATAACTAGACCATAATGCTTTGGTGCAAGGTCATTAAATAGGACAACACAAGATTCCCCTTTTTCCTCGGAACAAACCTTTCCTAGGGTTCATTCATTGAATCAGTTTGTTGCATTGTTCTTCAAACATACCCCTCAAGAGTTACCCCAGAATGATGGGTAACATTACCGTTTTTCCATGGTTAAAGAACAAATATTTAGAGGTAGAGTAGAATTTTACTGTCAAATCACAATTTAATATCATTGTTAATAACATATGTTAAATTGTTGTTTGGAGATATGATATATGTATACGAAATTCACAAAAAAAAAATTAGTTTATACGAACAAATACATGTTCAATTATCTCTTAAGAGAAGTTTACTTAACACATTTATTGAAAGATGGAATTGGAGGAGTCTTTAGGGAAAACAGAGGCACCATCCTTATAATCTCTATGGGTTATAAGGGCATTGATACAAAAACCCTCAATTCAGCTACAAGTACTAGAAAATGGTCTGTAATTTTGCAATTACTTGTGGATTTAGTAACGTAGTGATGGAAGGAGACTCTCAAATCCTCATCAAATCCATCACTGGACAAACTAATGGTGCCCCATTAGACAACACACATCTCCTTTGTATCAGTTATTCGACCATCTGATGTCAAATGAAAAGTCAATAAGCTATTAGACAAGCTTGCAAATGAAGGAATTCTTTGGGGAAACAAAAACTTGGATATTGACTAGAAGAATAGACAAGAGACAAATCTTTTCAAAGACACCCTCAAGATTAATCATAAGATACTACACCCCAAGATAGGATGGCAGGGAGGAGTGATGCTAGCACATTCATTGTGGCAAGTGGTGAGGGCATGTCAATTATTCATGCATCGGTGTGAGAGATTGGGATGGATGGATATTATCACACCTTTGAGGATCAGTCTCAATATGAACCCACATGAGAAAATCATGAGAATAGTATTTGATAGGGAAAGGAAAGCATTGCAGAGAAATAGGGATCTCACTCAAGGTTGTGGACTTATTCTCCTTGTAACTATCACCATGAAGCCCAATGGTTTTGTTGACCAACTAATAGTGAATTGTCTCTGTAGTTGGTAGGCAAGGGACAAGCCAATGGTGAAGGATTTGTTGCAAGTATGAAATATTGAATTACTCTCCTAATTTATGAGGCTGATGACTTGAAGAACTACGAGAGGGAGGTAGAGGAAGAAAATTTTCCTAAACCCCAAGGGAAGAAGCGGATTCCCCAAGCATCAAGTTCATAAGGATTTGAAGGCCAACTTTGAAAGAAAGAGGATCCACTATAGTGGGTATAATTCATTGCAAAGGGATTTTCTGGTAGGCATAATATTATTATCATCCAAAGGATGAATAATCTAGAGGACAAAGTCAAGGCCAAAATGGTAGCCACCAGTATAAAACATTTTTACAAGGAATTAGAGGGCATTGTGTTGGACATTGGGTTCTCATGGAGCCAAACTACCCACTAATCTCTCATAGTAGCTCTTTATATTGGCATACCTAGTAATTGATTGCATGTCACATGGAAATTTTCTTAGAGAAAGACAATCCTATTATAAACACCATTCTACATGCCTTTTCACCAGCTCAATGATAAATACTACCCACCATCACCAAGAGGTCATTAAAGGTTCTAAAAATGGGACATAAGACAAAAAGATGGAACTGGGTGCCAAGGAAAATAAAAATATTGCAAATGAAAACTAGAGACCAAGGTAGGAACCAAAGAAACTACCCCATCTTCCTTGTCGAAGAGGATGATAACAAAATTCTCTTCTAGTTCATAGCTCTCTTTGATATCCTAGTTTCTATGCTTTCAACTTTCTAATCTATTAATTTAAGTTATGGACTAGGGTAGGCGCCAACCCATATCTATTACCATCTAGATGCTATAAGTCAAGGCTTAGAAAATTCTCAAACTATTCAATTACTTTTTCTAGGGACACACACATAGTCTCTCATTTTTTTATTATGGTTATGCTCGAGCTTTCAAGTTGGGATGACTATTATTTGAGAAATTGACCATGGTTTACCCTGTTTGACAAAACAAGGTACTTCCACATAGGATGGACACCTTAAGAAATCGCTCACACAATCAGAACAAAGATAAATAAACTAGTGTATTATGTGGTTAAAACCCTCAAAGAGGGAAACTGTCCATGACCCTAGCCAATTTCGCCACTTGAGGCAATATATTAATGAAAATGAAAAATATTTTACCTAAGAGTTTCCCACAATCGATCTTTTGTAAATGACCCTCCATACTCTTTAAATAGAGAACATGGACCAATCAGGTTTTAAACCACATATTAGTATAATTGTTAGTATCGAGGAGAATATGACCCCTTATATCACTTTATGTATAGAACATATCATGATTGTTCAATTACATAACCATAAATGCACACTAAAGAAACACACTTTTACCTAAAGACACATTAAACCAAGATGATATTTACTAATTGCTAAGTGTTTAAATATCCTAGCACCCCCCCTTAAGAACAATTTGGGATAGGATTGAATTATTTACCAAAGTGATACAATAGAATAAGGAAGGAGGAATTAGATCCTACCCCCCTTACTGACAACTTCTTTAACTCCTAAAATGGATCAAAGTTTGGAAAACTTCACTTCTGTAAGAGACTTTGTGAAAAATTTTGCAACTTGATCATATGTAGAGAAAAAGAGAACTTTGAGAATGCAATCATGAACGATATTTCTAATGAATTGAATATGTATCTCAATGTGTTTTATGCATTGATGTTGAACTAGATCTTTGGAAATATTTATGGTACTCTACTTGTCATACCATAGTGTAGTCGGATGTTGTTGTTGGTATCCAAACTTTGAAAGGATTTGTCGAAACCACAAGGATTCTTTAATTACATTAATCGTTGCTCAGTACTTTGCTTCTACTGAAGAAAGAGAAAGATTTTGTTGTTTCTTACAATCCCAAGTGATAGGTACAAAACCAAGAATTAAAATATAACATGCAATAGACTTTTGATCATTAGGGTCACCAGCCCAATCAAAATTAGTGAAACCAACTAACAAAGGAGTCCCCTATAAACATTAATATATCCCAAACTAAAATGTACCCTAGATATACTAAAATATCTTTTTTTCTTATTTATAATGGCTCTCATGGGGTGCTTGCATATATTTGGAAACAAGACCAATAGAAAAATAAATATTAGGATGGGTATGAGTCAAATATAATATGATACCAACTAACTAATGGTACAATGCAGAATCTACTTTGGGTTGTATTACAAGCAAGTTTGAATTTATATTGAAAGGGAGAAGGGGTTGGTTTACATCTTCAATGTGAAAGCGATGAATAAGGTTACATGCATACTTAGCTTGGGAAAGGGAAATATTTTCATTGGTTTGTAATACTTGGAGGCCAAGGAAATAATGCAAATAACCTAAGTTTTTCATTTCAAATTTCTTCTTAAGGTTGGATTT
>ML784009.1:554286-569994 GCA_009831015.1 Picea engelmannii
GGTGTACTGTGTATATGTATGATTGTTCATTTGTTCATTTCTTATTTACTCTACAGTTATTGGATGATAATGCTACATTGATATAACACTTGGATTATATGGTTAAAAATGATTAAAATTATTTATTACTGATTCACCCCCCCCCTCAGTAATCCAACAATTGGTATCAGAGCAAGGTTCCTTTAGGAAACAATTTAACCATTGGAAGGAGATCATGGATTATTCTAAGAATGGAGTACCAATGTTTAATGGTCAGAATGGTTTTAAGTATGAGATGTGGAGCATAAGGATGAAAGTATTTTTACAAGCATAGGGACATTATATTTGGCTATTAGTTGTTATAGGATATGGTAGTTCAAAAAGGGAAAATACTGCAGCCAAGAAGGAATTGAAGAAGAATAACAAAATAGCAATGGATTTCATCTGGGAAGGATTACCTAAACCAGTAAGAGAAAAGGTTGGTAAATGTTCATCAGCCAAAGAACTTTGGGATAAGTTACATGACATATATTCTTCACCCATCGCAGACTCAAAAAATGCCAAAGAAGATGCAAATACAGAACAAGAAGAAAGATGTTCATCATGTTAGACAAATTTAGAAGAGGAAGAGTATGATGAAGCAAAAGTTGATTACAAAGAAAAATTGATCAGTGCAATTAAATATCTAAGGAAAGAAAGAGAAGAAAAAAATTCATCCAAGAAAGAATTGATGAAGAAAAAACAAAGTGTTCAAGGTTCCGAAAAGGATCAACAGGTCATCAAGAATTTAAGAGCTCAAATAGAAGAGGCCAGAAGAATTGAAGAAACTCTAGAATATCAAAAGAAATGTTTAGAATCCCACATAGCAACTCGAAAGGATGACGCGGAAAAGAGAAAAGATATTGATGGATCATCTCAAGGAAAGAACCAATGACTTAAACCAACTTGAGGAAGAGTTTGGTCAAGAAGAGAGAAGACTGGAAGAAGAAATAATTGCATTGAAAATCCAACTTGAAGAAGCAAAGAGAACATAAGAGCTCATGAAGTCTCAGATAATGAAGAAAGAAGAAGAGGTTGAGAATATTGAAGAAGAAGTTGTCACACTAAGAGTTAAAATCGTCAAGCTCGATAAGAAAGTTGAAGAGACAGAAACATCCACATCAGTTGTAATGAATGAAGAGAAGCACTCTACGTTGATAGAAAAGAAGAGTGAAGAAAATAGAAGGAGTTATGCAAAAGTACTCAAAGGAAGGAATCATGGTCAACCGGAATCTAAGAAAACTATTGAAGATACATCTTCAAGAATACCATCCATGTTCAAGCCACAAAGAAGCTTCAGTCACGATCATGATCAGTCAAAGAAAATATTCAGAAGGATTGCGCCACAAAGAAGATCATTCACTCCCAAGTATGAAAATTTATTTTATGGTCATTGTTTTTATTGTACTAACTTTGGACATAAGGTTGCAGATTGCAGGGATTATAAAAGAAATGTTCAAGCAGACCGTGCCTATGTGGTCGCACGTAACATTGAGTGTTACAAATGTCATAACTATGGACACATAACAGTGATTGTAGAAGCATGATCGATACTTCCATGAAAGAGAATACTGATATCAGATATAAGAAAGTATGGATAAGAAAACAGGAAGACTAGGTGAACAAAGACCAGGTACCATAGATCGCAATATTGACAATAAAACGAGATGAAGAAAATTCTACAGAGAAAAGGAAAGATGTCAGATACAGAAAGGTTTGGAAAATAATTGAAATAAAGGAAGGACAGGTAAATAAGGAACAAGTTCAAGATATTTTACTTTCAAACATTGTAGTAAAAGATGAATCCAAAGATAGAAAGAAAGAAGTCAGAGCTGAGAGAGATAATGAATCTACCAATGAAGATGATGATGAATCTACCAATGAAGATGATGATGAATACACATTAGAGTAGGAATTGTTCTAAGCCATCCGTCTTAGAGACTCCCAAGTAATATGAATATTAGACAGGGGGAGTCTATGCGATAGCTGTGATAGACCAAAGAACCATTCTTCGAGCAACTTGCAGATTTTGAAAATACATATTTAGAGCAATCAATTAGTAGAAGTATAGTTTGATATTATAATGATAAATGGGTTAGAGTTATGGATAGTTGCGCAAGTAGAGTCTTGGACAGTATGGATAGAGATGGATTTGTAAGAACACTTAGCAGGATTGGATAGATATATGATAGTGGACGAGAGCATGGATTCATAGATTGGTTCAGAGAGTGGTTCAAAGACAAAGGAACATTATCGTAATGGATGATAATTAAGCAGGAAATGGCTCAATCAATGCTAATGGATTACAAATTGATAGATATATTTTAGACACACGCAGTGCATACAACAGTTCACATTCAAAACAAAGTAATGCTTAGAAACAACACTAATAAAACTCCCTATGAAATATGGAAAGGAAGACCAGCAAATGTGAAGCACTTCGGAGTCTTTGGAAGCAAATGCTACATCAAAAGAGAAGATGGCAGAATGGGAAAGTTTGACTCTTGTGTGGACAAAGGAATACTTGTTGGTTACTCAAGTACAATGAAAGCATACAAGTGTTACAATATAAGATTAAACAAAGTTGTAGAAAGCATCAACGTAACAATTGATCAAACAGGTAGACCAGAATCAAAGGAAGAAGAAAACAAATCAATGGAACAACTTTTCTAAGAAGAAGCAGAAGATGAAGTAGAAGAGG
This sequence comes from Picea engelmannii, assembly GCA_009831015.1. Classification (NCBI taxonomy): domain Eukaryota; kingdom Viridiplantae; phylum Streptophyta; class Pinopsida; order Pinales; family Pinaceae; genus Picea; species Picea engelmannii. The sequence continues at coordinate 557,006 of ML784009.1, forward strand.
AAGATGAAGAGAATCTGACAGAAATAGAAGAGCAATTTCAACAAGTATATTCAAAGACACCTAGCAAACAAGTACAGAAGAATCATCCTTCAGATCAGATTATTGGAAACAAAGATGCAGGAATTGAGACTAGAAGAAAAATCCATTCACCAGAACAAACACACCTAGCACTCTTATCTACAATTGAACCAAAATGTTTTGAAGAAGCCAACAAGGATGAATTTTGGAATAAGGCCATGAATGAAGAATTGGATCGAATAGAGAAAAATGATACTTGAGAACCGGTTCCAAGACCAAAGAATAAGAATGTAATCGGCACAAAGTGGGTCTTCAGGATTAAATTGAATGAATATGGATAGGTTACAAGGAAGAAAGATAGATTGGTATGCAAAGGATATGCACAGATTGAAGGATTTGACTTTGAAGAGACATTTGCCCCAGTTGTCAGAATGGAAGCAATCTGTTTTCTTTTAGCTTATGCATTCTCCAAAAATATTAAAGTGTACCAGATGGATGTAAAATCATCCTTTCTGAATGGGGAACTTGAAGAAGAAGTCTACATTGAACAACCAGAAGGATTTTAACTGTCAGAGAACACAAATTATGTGTGTAAATTAAAGAAGGCCTTGTATGGTCTAAAACAGGCTCTTAGAGCATGGTACTCTAGACTGGATAAGTATCTACAACACGCAGGGTTCAGAAAAGGAAGTGCAGAAAACAACCTCTACATCAAGGTAAGTCAATGTAATATTTTATTAATTGAAGTTTATGTTGATGATATTATTTTTGGTAGTGATGATGACAGGTTAAGCCAGAAATTTGCAAAAGACATGCATAATGAATTTGAAATGTTGTTACTTGGAGAACTATCATTCTTTCTGGGACTTCAGATACATCAAAGCAACCAAGGAATTTTTATTTCTCAAATCAAGTATATCAAAGAAATGCTAAAGAGGTTCGGAATGGAAGATTGCAAACCAGTTATCACTCCCATGCAAACCAGTTGTAAGTTGAGCAAAGATGATGATTCAAAGTCTACAGATCAGAGGCAGTACAAGTCAATGATTGGAAACCTACTATATGTGACAACATCTAGACCAGATGTAATGCAAGCAGTTGGATAGGTGGCACGATTTCAATAAGCACCAAAGGAATTACATGTATTAGCAGTAAAGAGGATTTTCAGATATCTCAAAGGAACAAAAGAGTTTGGATTATGGTATCTAAAATGAAAATATCTATCACTTATTTCCTACACAGATGTAGATTGGCTAGGTTGTATTTATGACCAACGAAGCACCAGTGGAGCAACGTTCTACTTAGGTGAGTGTTTGGCATCATGGTTAAGCAAAAAACAATCATCAATATCTCTATCTACAGCCGAGGCAGAGTATATTGCAACAACAACATGTTGTACATAGGTTCTTTGGATGAAACAAACTTTGACAGATATACAGGTTGAGTATGATGAGCCCATTCCAATATATTATGATAATACAAGTGCCATCAGTATCTCAAAAAACCTGGTGATGCACTCCAAGACAAAGAAAATTCCAATCAAGTAGATCACTTTCTACGGGAACAGGTTGCAGAAAAGAACATCAGAGTTAAGTACGTGGGCACAAAAGAACAAATGGTAGACATCTTTACAAAACCACTTCCACGGGAAGCTTTTGAATATCTTCACCAAAGACTTGGAGTTATTTCTACTCCAAAATGAATGTTTTTTGATTTTTTATCTTATATGTCTTAGATGTACATGAGGAAGCACCATAAGAGGACAGTTCAGTCAGGGGGAGTAGCCCCATATGGAAAGATACCTTTGCCATTGATGACAAAGGGGCAAATATTTATCAGATGCAGTGGATAGAGGCATGGTTCCAGGGGGAGCAGATTTATCAGATACAAAGAACAGAGGCATGGTTCCAGGGGGAGCATGAGTGATATGATTTCAATATTTCATCAGAGTGTTGTCATCAATACCAAAGGGGGAGATTGTTGATTAAGGTTGGTTGTCATTGATGTCAACCTTTGAAGAAAGCCCCATAGCACAAAGGTTTGGGTAATGTACCCAATATTGTTTGATTTAAATATGACTCATTATTGTTTTGTCATGGTTAGTAAGAAGTAAATATGGATGAACTCTAAAGTGGTCCCCTTATGGTGAAATCCCTCACGGGAAGACACTTTGCGAAGTAAGAGAACCCATGATTAATTGTGGAATAATGAGATGAAAGACAATGAATTTGTCAGGGAAACTATCCAATATATATAGTTCTTGTCATGCCATTTCTGGTGGTATGTGGAACGTAACATAACACCTCACGGTTAGAGAGTTATGGCCATGAGAAGTTGGAGACCCCAGGTTTGGGTAATGGACCCAAGTTTGTTTGATGGGTAACAGTATGCGTTATGATATATTTTCAGATAATACTATTCCATATGGATAGTACATTTCATTCCATTTTTGTTGGTATGTGGAACGTCACATAACTCCTCACGGTTTGAGATTTATGGCCTTATGAAGTTGGAGGACCCTCATATGTCATCTAGAAGCCCCAAAAGGTCAAAGTAGTCAAAGTGGTTTAAGAAATTTTAAAGGATAAATAATAAAGTGAAGTGATGAATGTATTATAATTCAAATTGAATACAAAATAAATTATTTCAATAATAATTTTAATGGATAAATTAAAAGTGGGTTAACCCTAAAATAAGGAAAGTCGACCAAGTGACCTAGAAGATGTTTTTAAGGAAGCTACTTGGAGAGTATAAATAAGAGGCAAGGCTCTCTCATTTAGCACAAAATTGAAAATATTGAATATCTATATGTGTTTGAGGTAACCAAGTATATCTAAACCGAAATTCTGAGTGAAGGTGAAGAAAAGAAGACCGAAATGCAAGGAAGGATAAATTCTTTTGATGGTGCTTTCTAAGGTATATAATTTACAGGTCATCTCACCATTTTCGCTATAATTTTTTTTCTATAGTGATTCAGAAAGTGAAATTTCTATTCCATTGAGAAAACATATACAAGTATCTATGGTAAAAAATTCATCTTGTGGGTCGTTGTATTTTGGGAGTTACACTTCGTGGAAAATAGGGTTTGTGGCTAGTCCTGAAACTAGTCAAAAATAGGTGTTTCGGGTAAAAACATCATAACTTCTTCATAACAGATCCAAATTCAGTGAGACCAAATGTTTTTATTAGGGTACCATATGTAGTATTCTATGTAACATTTTTAGATCAATTCAACAAATATTCCTTGTGGGGCACGCTCTACAAGGTCGCTCTCTAGAATAAGCCAAAATTAAGAAAGGTATGCCATTTTTGCTATAACTCCTTTTATGAGAGGTTCCAAGTAGTGAAACTTGGAGGAATTACATAAAACACACTGAAGAACATTGTATATCAGTTTCATATCTTTATACATTACAGGTACAAAGTTATAATTACTTCAAGTTAGGGTTGTTGACTAATCCAAAACTAGGCATCTGAGACTAAAGAAAAGTTTGATGAAAATGTTAGTCTCTTGTTGTTAAAGTTAAGGAAGGTTTGCAGGAATCTGATCATATAAACCAGGTCTATTACAAAGATACAAATCATATTTGGATGATGAAATTGATGAGTGCTTTTGGTTGAGATACATGTTGAGCAGATGGTTTAGACAAGTAGTTGATGAGTTGGCACATACATGAGGTGTATAGTTGATGATGTTGGTGCATATTGATAAGTCATAGTTGATGAGTGGTTGACACATGATTGGTACATAATTTGTACATGGTTGGATGCACTTGTTTATGGTACAAGTTGATTACAGGTTGTTTGGTACAGGTTGGTGCATGGTTGATGCACTTGTTTATGGTACAGGTTGATTACAGTTTGTTTGGTATAGGTTGGTGCATGGTTGATGCACTTGTTTATGGTACATGTTGATTACAGGTTGAGGTACAGGTTGATGCATGGTTCAGATTTATTGGTATAGTTTTACAGTGGTATATTTCACAGTGACATGTTGACAATAGTTCCATCATTCTACTTCTACTTCAGGGTGGTAGGACGGGGCAAGGACAGGTGGTTGTAGCCACCTTCTGGTTGTAGCCCGAGAACATAGGGGGTTGTAGCCTCCTTATGGTTGTAGCCAGAGAATTGGGGAGTTGGAGCTTCCCTCAGGTTGTAGTCTGAGAAACTAGGGGGTTGGAGCTTCCTTCTAGTTGCAGCTGGAAACCAAAGGAAGTTGTTGCTTCCAATGAATGTAATTCTTCAAGACATATAAGAAAAATCATTCTGTGGTTTTCTCCCGATTTGGGTTTCCACGTAAAACACTAGTGTACTGTGTATGTGTATGATTGTTCATTTGTTCATTGCTTATGTGTTACAATGCTACATTGATATAACACTTGAATTATATGGTTAAAAATGATTAAAATTATTTATTACTGATTCACCCCCCCTCTCAGTAATCCAACAGATGCAAGTCCCCACGGTATCTATCTCTGATACCATATTAATGAATGAGAGTGTAGAAGAGAAAATAAAAAGAGGAAAAAACAAACTACTGTTCCAATTTCTACAATTTCTAATGGAGATGCATAACCTTATAATTTGTCTTTTCTCATATGCGGTATCCATTAATATTCACTATGAAGGTGCAAGTCCCCACAGTATCTATCTCTAATACCATATTAATGAATGAGAGTGTAGAAGAGAAAAAAAAAGAGGAAAAAACAAACTACAAAAATAAGTTTTTAAAAAACAAGGAAGACCACTTGTTTGCTGTACACTTAAAAAACAGGGAAGACCACTTGTTTGTTGTATATAAAAAAATGGAATCAAAGTTCTTTATTAACAAAGTATGTATATCATTTAAAACTTGATTTATGGGGGTAGCTTCCTTTTTGAAGACTGTTATTTGGCACATGGGAATGACATGTTGGACACATGCACAAAGTTTGAGTTCATAATAGGTGATATGAGCTCGTGCAACATAGTTGATGTTAGCACTTACACAAAAATAGCTTGTGATCCAACCTACTGCAAGCCAGTAAATTTGCAATGCTATCAGAGGCATGAGTTTTAGGTCTAATTATCAGAGTGCACACTCGTAGTCCTCTCCCCACTAAAATTGACACGTGATAAGCCTATTTTCAATATATCGAATTTTTCACATTCGGGAAAGACTGAGCACATCTAGCAAAGCAATGCTATGGTCTTTATTTTTTTTTAAGGAGAAACAAGATCACTCTTTAAAAAAAATTGAGATTCAATACAATGATAACTGACATTAGTGCTAAATAGTTCATTCACCCAACAATTATGTAATAACAAGAATACAAGGTTGGAAGATATAAGTTGTTTAAAAGAAGTTTTTTTTTATCAAAATAGATGTTATATGTACGTAACGAACACATAATTTTTGGATTATGTTTTCCATTACATAACACATGGACATGAGAGTTTTTGGACCATATTTTTGTACATTATATAACAACACAAGTATGGAAGGCGTTAAAGGAGTAACAATCATATGGCAATTTTGTAAAATCAAAATGAAAACCAAATAGAGGAAGGGCATCCTTCTTTATTGGAGTATTGTTTCAAAGTTTTGTGCATTATATCCTTATATGAAAATTATTTGATTTGTTCTATAACACTTATCCAAAAGACGAATTTTGAAATTTTCATGGAATTTCATATGACCCCACATGCAATCCAATTGAAATTATTCTCTGAAACACAAAACTAGAGACAAGCAACCACACCTTAGCCTTCATGATATACAACCCTTATATATTAATATTGCATGCACTAAGTTGCACATATAGACATACATAGAAAATCAAAAGGTGAGCGCCCTATTATCCTAATATATTTAGAACCCAACAGAAATAGTAGTAAGACTACCTATATTTACATTTTGTGATCAAGGGAAGAACAAAGCAAAAGACTTGGTTGGAGATTGGAGATTATTCCAACATCCATTCATGTCCATGGATGTTTTCTTAATTATTAATAGATTGATTGAGTTCATGAGATCTAAAAGAGAAAGATTTGTCATCCCTGCTCTTCTTTCTGCTTGTTATATAATTCTTTGCTTGCTTTTAGAAAGGCCAGTACACAACTTGATTTTCCATTTGTTCATGGAAGGTGTTTCTCTGTGTAGACTTGAGAATGGTCTTATCTGCTACAATGAAATAGGCTGAACCACTGATTGCCAAGCAAAGTACACACAACACAACATCAACATGCAATTCATGACCTGATTATAATGAGAGAGATCAGCCGAGTTGACCAGATCACTGAGAGTGATAATGAGAATGGTTTATAATAAAAGATGTGTCACTATGACTCCAAGCAAAACGCTGTCAGCAAACAATTCAGTAGTTGTAGAATCCTTGATCAGAGCATGCATCAATGAATTGCAAAGAAAGCATTTTACTAAAGCAGTTTAATAATTTAAAAGTAGATTAATATATTCTGCAAATTTGTCATGTCAAAAAAATGATAGAAATTGAGGAGAAGTAAGCAACTGCAACATAACATTTGGAATGACATGAAGTAATATCTAATTCATTTAATTGATTAATTACTGACTTACTTGTAAAGATGATGAGTGCCTGTGCAACATAGTTAAGGTTAGCTCTTGCCTAGGGAAACTGCGTTGGAGTTGAACTTAAATTGTGAACCATGTGCGTGTAACAACAGAATTTCAATTATTAGTAGGTTGGAGCTGAGCTTAAATTGTGAACCATGTGCGTGTAACAACGAAATTGCAATTATTTTCAAGATAATGTTTTGGGTTTTAGATGTTTTCTTTGATCTTTTCTCTAATCTCTTTATTGTTTTATTTAGTCTGAATTATACATCCCTTCTTTATTGACCCGGACGCTGCTTGCATCCTTCAAAGCGCATAGAATTTAACGGCATTGACAATCTATGCTGAACAAGGAAATAGAGTTATGAAGACATATTTCCTTGCGGCTATTCCTGTGGTAGGAATCCCCATGGTGTTATTGAGCATTTGTGTGTATTTAAAAGGCCAAAAGTCCCGTCTCTGCAAATCAAAATAGATGAAGTTGATGCAGAGATACAAATTGTTGAGTTTGAGCACGGGATTGGCGTTCTTCAGCCTATCGGAGATCAGAGATTCCACTGGGAATTTTGTGGCATCGAACATGATCGACAAAGGAGGTTTCAACACTGTTTACCAAGCACTATTTACCGAGGGACACATTATGCTGCATAATTTAAGGGCCTATATGTCATTTGTCAGCTTGCCAAAAAACAATGAATTGGTTCTTTGAGAATCAAAACATGTTTATTCAGATATGCATGTTTGTGTTGTTGTAAAGGCCTTTTCTCACACATCTTTATGTGTTCATGCCCGGTTCAGCTTGCCAGAAAACAATGAATTGGTTCTTTGAGAATCAAAACATGTTTCTTCAGATATGCCTATTTGTGTTGTTGTAAAGGCCTTTTCTCCCACATTTTTATGATCTTTATGTGTTCATGCCCAGTTTATAATCTTTATGTGTTCGTGCTCGGTAATATGGAAAAAATTGAATCTATATGCCCAACATTATTCGTACGAATATAAAATTGCCCATGTAATTTCATATGCCGTAAAGATTTTATAGACTGTACTAGATAAATAAATTGTTCATAGACTAAATAAATTGCCCAGGTTCTATAGATTCTATTTACGAATATTTATATTATTTAGATTATATTTATTGGTACAAATATAAATAAATTACTAAGGTTCCAGTGAGCTTGGGTACCGTGTTTATCTTCAGCTTGGTTACTTTGCTTCAGCCACAATGCCCAGGTGTGATGTGCAATCCATCCCCTATTTCAACATTTCTTTGTTTTTAGGCTGGACTTTCAATATTTTCTAAAAGCTTGTGAATTATTAAGTTACAAACTTTGCTGGCACCATCACCTAGGGTTTTATCATTACCTAAATCTCCATAAGGTGGAACTTCTTCTTCTAAAATCACAGGAGTATTTGCTCCTGCAAATGGACCAACTGGTAGCAACTCCTCTGCTCCCAACTTACTCAGATGGATTTCCATTGAAATCTTTTTGCTCTTAGGTTTACTATTTGTAATCCGTTTTGGTGATTCGCAATTACTTCACTAAAATGTATGTGGATTTCAAATCATCATTTTTGTGCACAGAATTGAGAGAGGCATGCATAAATTCCAGCATAGAAGTTTTGTATAGCAATTGCCACCTTGAACTGCTAAGCCATTGTGTAAATTGTCAAGTAAGGTCATTGCTTATCATGGATACCATATTTCTGTGTAATATTTTTTTCTGGTAAAATTGCATTTTGGTATGTATGTACCTCTCAAGCCATAGTTAAAATGTCAGTGCCTTATAACAGTTCTTTTACTTATTGGAATTTACAAAATGATTTATTATAAATTTTGAATAACAAACAACCCTCAATTATTATCTTTTGACAAAAACTATTCATTACTTCGACATTTAGTTATATTAAGTTTCATTGTTCAACATGTATTAAATTGCAAAAATTGGTGATGGGCATTTAGTGGAATAGTACCATTCACGTGTTTTTCCAGTAGAAATACCTTTCACGTGTTGGTCAACAAGAAAAACCAAAACGTCAAAAGTGTGACACGAAAAAAAAGGTATATTTATATTTCTGTCAAGGTGAAAATTTAATAAGAATGGGTGAATTTATATATGAGATATCAACTTTCAGAAACTTAATATTAAAATACTAATGTATTGGAGAGTTTCAACTTCAATGGTCTCGTTTATGTGAAAGAAGCTAATTTAGCGAACTTTTCACATATTTTCAATTGAATAATATATATGAATATAGTTGTTTTAATATTTTATGTTTTGGTATTTTTTAGTGGGAATTTGGTAATATAAATTTAGCTTAAATTTGAATATTTGTTATTTAAATTGTATTTTGAATGTATAAATGGATTCAGTTTGCTGAAAAATCCATGGGCACTAGCCACTCAAATCTCCAAATTTAACATTTTTTCACTGAAACAAAAATAAATAGATAATATCCCCAAAAAAGTACAATGTATTAATTGTATATTAATTTTTTTAGTTCTATAAATTACTAATGTATTGGAGAGTTTCAGCTTCAATGGTCGCGCTTATGCGAAAGAAGCCAATTAAGCAAACTTCTTGCATATTTTCACTTGAATAATATATATGAATAAAGTTCTCTAAATATTTTATGTTTTGGTATTTTTAGTGGGAATTTGGTAATATAAATTTAGCTTAAATTGGAATTTTTTGTTATTTAAATTGTATTTTTGAATGTATAAATGGATTCAGCTTGTTGAAAAATCTATGGGGCACTAAATCCATGGGGCACTAACCACTCAAATCTGCAAATCCAACGTTTTTTCATTGAAACAAAATTAAACATATAATATCCCAAAACAAAAGTACAATGTGTTAATTGTACACTAAGTTTTTTAGTTCTATAAATTACCTTGTAGTAATTTCTTTTCCTATTCTAATTTTTTCCCATTTATTATTTAAAATTTTCATTATTTTTTGAAAAATTATATAATGATTCAGAGGTTAAGAAATCTTCTAGACATCCTTACAACTTGGATGACATATTTATGTTAGATATGCTAAAAAAACTACCACAAGCTTTGGTTACTATCTATGTACCCACAACCACATCACATCACTTTTAAAGGGCCTATCACATGATACTTATGATGTTGTATTGTAACTATATTCATAACATTTAGGCCTTCTAATGGACTAGCATTTGTTTCAAAAAGACTGAGTGATACTTCTGATGTTGTAWTKTAAGTATATTCATAACATTTAGGCCTTTTAATGGACTAACATTTGTTTCAAAAAGACTCATATTGGGATTATGGTATGGAGGAGAATCTTCTAGTGGAGACATGGTTTGCAATACATGTATCTGGTGGTCTTTTAAGTTCTTGATCTCCTATCTTGCCCATAAATCTATTTTATAAGTACTTTATTTAGTAGTCTATTCTTCAACCTCGGCAATCTTCCTTTTTAGTTCTGCAACTTCCCTTTTCAACACATTTATTTCTCTTACCAGATCACTTATAGAAAAGGGTTGCATCTTTTCATTTTTGTTGTGTCTAATAAAAGACTTAGTGTTTTTCTCAAAAGAAGCTTCAACAAATAGGGGCTTCTTACCTTGGTGATTTTGGATTTTGAGCCTTTACCATTATTTTGAGGAAGGAATCTAAGAGTGCAGACTTCATCTCTCCCTTGGTAAAGCTTTTATCTATGCTAACATTTGAGCATCACCATCATACTAGCCTTGAGCCATACATACCTTTACTTTTTGTGGAGGTTCTTCATCTTCTTTTGATTCTTCTTCATTTGAGTTAGAGTCACTTTCTTTTGTGGAGCAAGTGCAAACGTTTGGATCTTGACATGTACAACTATTTGAAGTCATCAACAATTCTTGTTCTAGATCAGATAAATCTTCTAAATCATATTCAAACTCAAAGGTTTCAGGGGATGATGAACACCATCCATTATGCATAATATGTACAAGTTCTCTTTTGACAAAAGGATGATATGGGCAATAGTTTGTGTCATGTTTATCTCATCCACACCTATTGCAGTGAACTGAAATTATCTGCTTTGAGGCTTCAATTTTTTCTCTTGCTTGCCTGGCTTTATTTTCAGAAATTTTTTCCTTTCCCCTTTTTGACATTTTCCCATGGGGACACTGATTTGCAGTATGGCCAGGCTGTCCACAAAGCCAACAAACTATAGCTTGTTTATCTTCTTGCTTATGTGTTTTTAATTTAATATCCTGAAGGTTATAGAAATGAGTTCTCTCATATTTTCTAGAGGATTATCTTGGATACTACCTTGTGAATTTTCTTGGATGAGTCCTAGATTTGTGCTTCTTTGTGAATTTGAGCGTCTTCAAGGCTTTCTTTGCTTTCTTTTGAGAGGAACATCTGTAGCTAGACCATATTTTTCACAAATGCATCCGTTGTCAATGAGCCTTAACATTTTTTGGATTGACTTACTAACTTTCAGGTTAGTACAAACACTGACAAGGCATTAGTGACTATTTTATAGATCTCTCCAAGTATAGAGTTCATAAGGGAGTTTGAATGCTTCTTGGGGTTTGAGATATTCTACAAACTTGTTATGCAAAGCTGCTAAATAAACTTGTTTCGAGAGCAAGTTCTTTCTATCTTTGACCTCATATATTCTTTGAGTCCATTCTCTGTGGAAGTCTTCATAATGTGACATTTTTCTGCATTTCATATTCATGAGAATCAAAGAATGTTTTTCAGGGATTTCCTTTTCAGTGCTCAAGAATTAGTGTAATTTGTAACGTCATATCACATCGTTTCCATATCCATCGCACAAGTTTACAGAAGTGGTGGATGGAATTGTTGTCTGTTCTGGAGATGCCTGTTTCTCATCGTCAGTGCTGAATTCCTATTGCAAAACCCCCACATGACGGGTTAAGAAGCGCATCGTGTTCGTATTTAAAAGGGGATTCTTGCTTACAATTTCCACTAATCTAATTTGCCTGCCTCCGCTGCACCATCGTGTTGTTATTTCTGTCTACCAATCCACCCATTATCCATATTATACCAATACTAATGGAAAACTGAGCAGCAACCCCCCATCCCAATTCGGCTGGTTCTTCCTCCCCCATGCCCGGACTTAATGTCTTTCTAGACAGGGAGGTCTTGGAGGAAGGACTCAATATTTATTATTATTTTTTTTTATGTCTGGCGGAATCAGCAACTAGTTGGGCACGTGGCCGTGTTATCCAACAACCTCCAGGTGTGCTTAGTTGGGCACGTGCTCGTGTTACACGTGCCCATGTTATCCAACAATCTCCAAGTATGCTTAGTTGGGCACGTGCTCGCATTACATGTGGCCATGTTATCCAACAACTTCCAGGGGTGCCCACGATGCACCGTGTTATCCAACAACCTCCAGGTGTGCTTAGTTGAGCATGTGCTCGTGTTACACGTGGCCGTGTCATCCAACAATCTCCAAGTGTGCTTAGTTGGGCACATGCTCGTTTATCCAACAACCTCCAGGGGTGCCCACAATGCCCCATACGCGGCACACATTGTAAGTCGGAGGAATTGAACTCAAAACCTCCCAAAACTTCATATTCACGGCAATTGCCAATTGAGCTGCCCTCGGGGTCGAGGAAGGACTCAATACTACTTCCCAAATAAAAGACGTCATTACAGTGGTCTCTGTCCATGTTGCCATATTCTCTCCAACTTATGCGGAGTGGCAATGGTGCCTGGACGAGCTTGTCCTCATGGTCATCTCCGGGGCTATAATTTTTCCCGTCTTTTACAAAGTGGAGCCTTCTGTTGTCCGCTGCACGGCTGGAGCGTACGGTGAAGCACTACAGAGACTGCAAGCGAAGAAAACACTGGAAATTAAAACTGGACATTAAAACTGGTGTAGAGAAGCCACTCCGATACCATTCAAAATTGGAGAAACGCACTTTCTCATATTGCGGATAAAAGCGGGTTCGTGCTGGATGGGTAAGCTGCATCTCCACTGCACCTTTAATTCCGTATTATTTTTTCAATTTGTTGAATTGATATCAAGTGTAGCCATTTCTCACTGCTTATTTTATTCTCAATACACTACACTCCAAAGAGCTCTTCTGCTCATATGCCTTCAATAAGTCACTTCCACCAGCAGAATTTGAAGAACTGGCAGATCTATTTGTAACGGCGTGCGATGGATTGCCGTTATCATTGAAAGTATTTGGGGCGCTTGTTTGTGGAGGAAATGATAAACATTACTGGGAGGAGCTATTGGATCGACTTCGCGAGACATTGCCTGTGGAGATATTGAAAAGACTGAGAATCAGTTATGACTCACTCCATGAGGAGGATCAGCGAATATTCTTAGATATTGCTTGCTGTTTCATAGCAGAAGACAGAGATAAGGCAATAAAAATATGGGGTGCCCTGGGGCTT